>OY735203.1:11716890-11989390 GCA_963457665.1 Thysanoteuthis rhombus
GCTATAACTACCACAACTACAAGTTCGTTTAAAATCCTTTTGAAATAGGAAATCACAGATATTGACGTAAGGATGGTGGATGCATTGCTGAACTTATGGTTCTTGTTTTGTTTTGTTTTTTCAAGTATCGATGTTGCATTTTCATCAAAAAGGGTTTTTACTTTATTTATTTCAATAATTTTGTGAACTCGATTTCCATCTCGGGATGCAGCTGAGCAAAGAGTGAGGGAAATCAAATCATTGGGCTGAGTTTAGTTGGTGCTAGTGTCCTTTAGAAAGGCATGAACCAATACCCCAAACCATGGGTAAATGGCACAGCAGACTGGGCTCACTAGTTCTGGTTTTTCACCAGATAGGGTGAAGTTGATTGAGAAATACTATGAAGGGAGACTACTGGCGATCTACTTGAACTGAAATAAGAAATGCTACATCCATCTCAGATCGTCTCTCAAAAGAATTGAATGAAACTTGAATACAAAGGTTTCTGTGCTGGAACTCCCAATAGTTTGTTCTTCAAATCAACCTTTCACCCGAGTAGATCTGTCATTAAAATCGATGTAACATTAATGCAAAAAGAAGGTTTTTGACCAGCTCTTTGCCCTACATGTTTGGATCTCTGCTTACCATATCCATCAGGATATTCGTATCGATCTACACACATCTATATATCTATCATTTTATTCACATATATTATATGTCCATCTGTGTATTAATACCCATCTATCGATCAATCTATCTATATCTGTCTATTCATATCTATTATGAATATAGCTACCTATCAATGTGTTCATATCTATCTATCTATCTATCTATCTATCTATCTATCTATCTATCTATCTATCTCTGTCCATTCATTTAATCTATCGAGCTACCAGCGTATTTATATCTATGTATCTCAATCTAATCGTTTCCATCAATATCTATTTGTCCTTGTACCTATATCAGTCTTCTCATAACTATGTATTGATCAATCTCGTCCGTTGTTGGACACAGACCTTCCCAAAGATCCTGCACATTTCTCTATCATGAGCGTCGTGGGGCCAGTATTTTCTTAATTCGTCTAGTTCATACCTCCAACTTTTATTTTGTAGGTCTTGATTTAGCATATGATCTCTGGGGATCCATGCTGTGAGCCGTGATGTCCATCGGTTGTCTGCCATTCTTACAATGTGAGCTTGAGCATGATTCACTCATGTGCGCATGGCATTCTTCTCAGTTTGCAAGTCTGTCTCTTGGTTAGGTTCCATGTTTCAGCTCCATAAGTGACTACCAGGAGGATGCATTGGTTGTATACACTTATTTTTGGATTATTGGGATCGTCTGGTTTTTGAAAGTTGAGCTTGCTCAGTCCTGAAAAGATTTATTCATATCGGTTCAAATCTGCCACCCTTCAAACTAATCCATCATTCTATATCGATTTACTGAAATTTTCTAAAAATTGATCTAGCTATTTCATTTTTGCCAGATCTATCAATTTGAATGTCAACTTATGGCAGTATATGTGTATGTATGTTACAGTTTCAAAACATAATTTGTGTATGTATACATATATATGTATGAGAAGAGTACCGAAGATAAATCAGAATAACATCGTTGACGTAAGCAAATGTTTCCCTTTTGTAGGAAGGAAACAAAGAAAGCCAAAAGAAGTTAAGTCGGGTAAATAGCGAGGATCCCCTATGATTAAGCCAACGACGAATTTTTCAGGAACGCGACTCTATTTCAAATCTATTACCATTCTCAGGCAAACTAATCATATCGGATATTTCATTAAAGATATCCCTAAGGTGCAAATTCGCAAGGGGTCTTTCACTTTCACCTGAATTTTCCTCATCAAGAGCTTTATTGTAGCATTACCGCAGTTACAGCTGCACTCCCACCCCCAAAGAAATAGTGCACTCTCTGATCTTTTCTATCGGCCCTTACATAAAATTGCCAAGAATACTTGCAATCGACAGGAAATTCATATACACTAGTATTTTGCAATTGTAATAAGAAAAGCATATACATGTATAAATATCTATAACACTTACAATACACATCTAATAATAATCTCATTATAATTCACCAAATGTCAGTCAGTCCGTTCGTCTGTATGTGACAGCCAACTGCATAAGCTACTCGACGTAATGCCATGGAATCGGGTACTCCCGAGAGTCCTAGGCAGGTTTCCATTAAGTTAGATCCTGAAAATCACCCCTCAAAATATATTTTATTTGGGACTGATCGATTTACAATAAAAAATTATCTTGAAATCTATTTAGAACTGAAATATTGTATAAGAATATCGAAAACACCCTCTAAACTAAGATAACTCAAAGATATATCATCATTTACAAATGGAAAATATATTGTACATCACTGTCAACATATCATTGGACACTGATTGATAGCAAACTCAAGCCTACTGTAAGATTGAAAATATTGGAACGAACATACATATGCCATAATATTGAATTTTAAATCTTCACTTTTGCCAATAGAACGAAAAACAACAGAATTTTTAAGCTGAAAAAATGAAATAGTTATAAAATGCTGGTATCGCTCAAAATCTCTATTAACATAATTCAATAACCCACGTATAGATATACTAAAAATAGCGACCATACTTACCTTATTCACATACCCACATTAAAGAACAACCTGATAAACATAATTATCTTACAAATAACACACTAAACCCAAAGAAACTGAATTAATAACCAAGCTTATATAAACGGGAACTCTGATACTGGGAAACAGATTTAAGTAAGGACGAAATACTCTCAGAGAGGGAACATACACCAGAAATTACTAATAGATCATCTGCATACTGAAAACAAAAATACCCGTGCCCTACACTCCTAATTCATAATTTATGATTACCAACAAGCTTAGCAACCCCATCAAATAATAAGCAAAAAAAAAAAACAAGCAATGGCTAACCAGTTAACAAAAACGTACATAAAAAGAATAAGAAGGAAGATCCTATCATCTAGAAAAATCCCCCCCCCCCACCAATGTCCCAAATAGGAATCTAAAATAAACTGAATCATTCACCTAAAGGAGCTCAAACAGGGGAGAAACATAACTATGTATGACTAGCAAATCCTCATTCTATTATATATATATATATATATATATATATATATATATATATATATATATATATATATATTAAAGCTTTTACGCCTCCAAAAATGGAAGAAGTGATATCACATACTATCTTTTCTGTTACGATACGAGGGATGATGAGGATGATTGATCATTTCATTTTCATTCTTAATTTTTTTTTTTTTTTAAATAACACTTTTGTCAAAGATAATTTTTGCGTGGGTATATGTGAACTATACTTACATACTTGATCAGAGATAAGAAAGTTACAGAGTATACTTTTATAAACACCAAAAGGAAAATAGAAACATCTTAAAAAGGTTTATTGACAAGATAAAGTGTGGTCGCTTGAAACCCCTCAAAATAGATAGCCAGTTACAGTCACTCAATTACAAAGACATTAGGTGAAAGAAAATGAAAAGGAGTTAATAAAAAAAGGACGGAAGTAAGAAAGATAAACAGAAAGTTTAGTAGCGTGAGGAACAATAGAAAGTAGGAAGAAAATAGAGGGGAAAAGGGCAGAGGGTCTTTTAGTTCCAGTACCAGATAAAAGAAGAGTATAAGTTAATTAAATAAAAGAGATATCGATAAAAAAATTACTCTTACCTACAATTAAATGGATCAAAGGATGGTCACAAGAGAGAATTATAGAAGAAGAGCAGAAGAGTAGAGTAGTTGGGTGACAACGGACAGTTCATAGGCTACGGGCCCCTGGCCGCTGGCAGTAGAAAAACTGATTAACCAGTCTCAGTCTCTCTATCTCTTCTTAAGTTTTGACTTCGAATTTTGACAAAAGTCTTGCGTCTTTCATCCCTTCCCTAGTTGCAGCCGCTGTGCCGCTAGAACGGCACAGGGTCGAAATGCCACCCATGCCATTAGATTTCAGTTCAGTGTATTCAAAAAGAAGGGTGTTAAGAGGTTAACCTCTGCAGAGGAGGTGTGGATAGATAAGTTGTTAGCAGCACTGGAAATGAAATCGGTGAGCCAGGTTCAAACTCCAGCTGAGACAATCTGCCTTCACTTAAAACTAATACGCTTGAGAAAGGCATGGATCTCTCTCTCTTCCAAGCAATTGGTAAATAACAGGACAGACTGAGCTCTTCACTCTGGTAGATAAACAATTTTGATTCCAGAAGATGGAAGTCCAACCGTCGTTCGGCTACGTGAAAGTGGGGAATGTGTTCCCGAAACGCACAATTAATGGGGATCTGGTAAAATTTCAACGGGCTGACAAAATGAAAGCGGATTATGAAATACCTCCACGGCTCAAATGATAATATAAGCAGTTGGATGCTGAAACGAAATCAGCAATCTTCCAATATGAGTGGGCAATAGATTTTGCCATCGCACATTTACCCTGTCGATACGCGATAAAGACGTGTTTCCTTTTCAGCCGATCAATCCTGTCACGAATACAATTTGTTAATTAGAATTATTTTGACATCATCTCGTTGCGTCAACTTGTGAAGTTTCCTTCGTGCAACATAATTGCATGCGATAATTCAACGTGATGGCCCTACGTGGAAGACAGAAGATAGCACACTGGACTCTTGTGGAGGAAACTATGGAACCAACCCGAAAATTTCTCGATGAAAATTTTCAGTTATTAAATCATGGAAAATATCACGCAAAAAAAACAAAACATTTCATAACTTCCCGACGTTATGATTAATTTATGTGTTCTTTTAGACTTGGAAAAATGTATCAGCGCTACCAGACACGCCATTTGAGGTTAAGCCATACGAATTTGCATGAGTATCCCACTAAACATCTATTTTTTTTTTAGATACCCTGGTAAATTTTTCAATGGGATCAATGGAGTTTTCTCTCAAACTTTTTTCAAAATCGAACATTTTAGAAATATTGAGTCAATATTTCTGACCGCAACATCCGGCGAACAGATAAGCAAATTTACATGACAACACATTAGTTATCTTCTAAGAGTACTTTGTGGAATTTTTTCGGATTTTTTGTAGAACAAATTCTCTGCTTTTTGTTGTCTTTTTTTTTTTTTTTTTGCTTTTTATGGATCTTGTGTCAGGCTACCGGGCACACCTTTCGGCGTAGGACATCGTTGATTCACATGAGTAAACCAAAAGAAATAGTAGCATTAGTAGTAGAGACATACATGGATGACACATGGACCAAATCAGGTGAAAAAAAACACTAATCTTTTATCATTTATTTTTAATCAGATCAAGTACAGTAAACCAATTCTAAAAGTCGGAGTAGGGTCACCTTATGGAGTCTCATGAAGAATATAGGGGGTGCAGAAATATTCAAAATATTCTTCAATAACGTTTGCAATTGATTTTTGAAAAAAATGTTATTAATAGTTTTTTAGACACTGTTATAATTGTTTCATCGCCATCATCAGCACTATGGTGCTTCACTTAATGGCTTGTGTGGCCCATATATCTATCTATCTATCTATCTATCTATCTATCTATATATATATATATATATATATATATATATATATATATATATATATATATATATATATGTGTGTGTATATATATATCGATGCTATTTGTATTTTTATGAACTATTTGGGTACGTTACATCAATTACGTTTATTGATATCACACTCTGACCAAGAGCAATGAATTCGCTACACAAACTAGCTTATGTTTCTGCCCTCTCCGGGCCTCATCAGGCGAACGATCATCTATGTTTTGGGATTTTAGTTTTGGGATATTACGAGTCTATGATTTCAGACTTATAAAAAGATGTAACCTCTCACTTTTGAAACCTTAAAGAGATTTCTTTCACTTTTGACCCTCAAGGATGAAAAGGTTTACCCCTAATTTTGATTCCATGAAAGGTGTGTGTCTTCACTTTTGAAAGAGTGAGTTTTCCTTCAATTTTGACCCAACAGTCTTTGAAAATTTGAAGGGGAAAAACTTTGATCCCTTTATGGTGAGAAAGCTTCCTCTTACACCTTTGATCCCTTACAGGGGATAAGCTTTCTCTTCATTTTAGCCCTTAAAAGAAAAAAATGTCATCCTTCTCTGTTGGCCCCGTAAAAGTGATTAAATATGAACATTAAAGGTGACTGGAATCCGTTCTGAAGTCAAAACAAAGTTACCGTTTAGTCAAAAATTTGATAAAATCTGAAAAATGATTCTTAAATATTTGACAACTTAGAATGGGTAGGTTCGAATGAATGGTACAAAACATTCCTCTGATAATATGGATAATGTTCCTCAGATCTAAATTTTATTGTTTTGAGGAGAAACCCCAATGGAAAAAATGGAAAGCGTTTTCATGTAGATTTATTTTTTAGGTGAGAGCGAATACAGACCCCACACAAATGGACGACCTGAGAATAAGTGCCGGAGGTAAATTTGGGAGCCGATAAAAATTGGATGTAAATTCAGAAATCATCAAATATTTCAAAAATTTGTCCCAAAAGGTTCATACATTATTCTTCATTTACACATCCAAATCTGGGTACTTCTGGTTGCCGTAATAATACAAAGATTCAAGTTGAACTGAAAGGTGAAAAACCTCTTTCTGCTTCTGCGTACAATGGATAATGAAGTGATCTCTCAGCAGTTTTAAGGCTAAGACAAAAAAAAATGTCATTTTCAATGTCGACTATAGGAAGAGATGAAAGGGCAGAGAGCGTTATCAGTATCATCAAGTATGTTTGTTGGTAGTGAGGTTTGATTACTTTTCTACAGACAGCCGTCATTACGTGCCACACCGTAATATATAAGTCCATTTCCATTTAGAAGGCGAACACTTACAATAAAGAACTTTTTAGTAAACTTAAGAAATAATCAAATTAACCTTTATTTGTAAAATGTTTTTGTACGGTTCACAGTTTTCTAATAAGTTTGTTGAGGAGTAGATAATTGAATTACTTTCAGGTAATATAAAGATAATCAATTTGAAAAGAAAGGTTTAGCCTCAAGTTAACTATATTCAATAAACTGAAAGCTTTCGTCGGGTTGAGTGAAGAAATTTTGTTTGGAAAGAAAATTCTCCACATGAGGATATCAGCAAAGCTTTTATAATAAACTATATGAGAATTAATATGATGAAAAATTTTTTTCTGTTTGTCTCTGTCTATGTATTTATGTTATCACAGCCCAGCAAAAACGGCACGATATGGACAGAGTTGTTTTAGCACTATTCCCTCCAAATGCTTTATCTTGAAGAATAAAACAAATAGGGATTTCCGACTGTTACATTATGTTTTAGCCGAGGAGGTCAATTTACGATTTAATCATAATGCGGAACTAGACCCGTATTTTGTGTACCGGTACACCAGAAAACTTTTTTTCATAATCTTAGAATAATCTGATTACAATTTTCGAGGAATTTGTTTTTCTACCTGACCTCATAATCTGATAACATTTTGGGGGTAGTTGGGGTTTTTTTTCTCCAGGGTTCATATTCCATTTCGAGTGTGTTTTTTTTTTATTTCATTCATATTCTGATCACACTTTTTCAAATGCTGGGGTCAATTCGAAACTATTAAAGATAAGATGGTGTGATGATATAGACAATTTCTGAAAATATTAACATAGCAACTACCACGTTTGAATTGATCCCTTACTTTGTGCCCAGCAGCAGTCATGGTTTTTTTTGTTTTCCGAAAACTCAAAGACAATTTTTCAGTCAAACCAGAAACTCGTTAATTCATTTTGATCATTCAATTTATCTTTAAAAAATCTTATTTTCATTTTATGTGATTGTGTAACGAAGAAAAAAACAATACGAATATAGAAAATATATGGATGCGTCTCGGAAGTTCATTAAAACGACTGTGAAGGAAAAATTCTATTTTGAGTAAAGGAAGAAACAAAGTAATCTTAATAATCTTAATTATTTAATGAAAAAAACCCAAAAAAACTAAGTAATGCTGATGGTTCTAAATAGGTTGATTGGCTATTAAGATTATAATAAAATCAAAAGCTTCGAAATGGTTATTTTTATTTCTGAAATTAAACGGGAGTAGGCATTTGATTATCAAGTGTTTCTTAAACCCGTATAACCAAAAATAACCAAGGTCACCTATTTTTCGTTCTCAACCGCCTTTTAATTTGATAGTCTTCTCCTATAACCAAGGTGACTAGAGTGACATTCGATTTTGACGTAGGAGGTCATAACAATGGCGGCCCAATACCTGATACAATAATCCAAAACGGAATAAATTAGAAGATTAATTTTTCAATTTCATAAGTGTATCTATTGACACTGATGACAAGAGGCGTGTGTATTTTCAAATTAATTTGAGCCCAGAAACGTACAATCTACTGGAGAATTTGATGAGTCCAAAGCTCGGTGATACGCCAGTAAATGGTTTTTAAAAATATATTCTAGACATGCAATTAGATCCTAAGTCAAATGAAGAGATGGAAAGATATAATTTTAATATGAGAAGGGGGAAATGAAAGTGTGAATGCATGGCCGAGTTGAAGAAAATTAGCAAAAGCGTTCAATTTTAAAGATAGAATGAAAGAGATGATCAGAGTTAGGACTGTGTGTGACATTCGAGATGTTAACCCTCAAAAGAAAGTGTTATTCAAAGGGAATGATTTGACTTTTGAGAGCAAAATTAATATGGCTGTAGCGCTGAAGGGTGCAGAAAAAAACACGAGGCATGAAATAAGATTTGCCTTTGAGTTGTGGAGGGAAAGGAGGTGTGTTGTGTAAAATGCTGGTGCTTGTAAGAGGTCTAGTGATACGGGAAAAGTTTGCTTAAGGTGTGGGTCGAGAAGAAGTCTGTGGTTTAAAGGATAGAGAATGTTATGGTTGTCATAAAAGAAGCCATACTACAAAAATGTGTAGAGATAAGCAGAAGTTCATGCAATATGAAGCAAAGGAGTCAGGAGAAAACGATGATAAAGAATTGTAAGAAGACTCTGCATCTGATTCATTTGCATGTGAGATATTATGCTTGGATCTTTTTATCGTTCAAATAAGCATAAACAACAAATTTTTCGAAGTTGATTCTGGGGCTAGCTTATCAGTTATAGCTGAGTTCTAAAAAGTATTTATGCCATACAAGATATAGACATAATTAAGAAAGCCTATTCAGCTGAGAAGACCAAGGCGATCGGAGTAGCAGAAGTAGATGTTAGATACAGATGGGAGAGAGGAAGCTGTCGCTAATGGTGATGTCAGGTTGTTTGTCGGCACGATTAGATGGAAATGGAATAAATTAGTCAAATATAAGCATTCCTAGGTTGTTGAAAGTAAACAGGGAAGTTAAAGTTAGAGAATTTGTTGGAGTGGTTTGGTAGCATATTTGACGAAGAGTTTAGTACTATGAAGTGCATATCGAATTACAAGAGGACACTCGAACATAAAACTTGGTTTGTTCAATATGCATAAGGACAGAAGATGGAAGAGGTGTTAAACAAAATGGCGACGCTAGGTAGTCCTGTCCCAAAGCATTATCCAGATTGTACGGTTCAAGTTGTTCCTGATTTAAGAGAAGATGGTGCATACAGAGAATGGGGCATTTGACAAAGGAAAAAAGCAAAATGTGATTCTTACCTAGTGCCCTACACCGAAAACCTGACAACACTGAATGTAAGCGAAAAATTCACCGAGCTCGATCTTTTAAATGCTCACCAACAAAAACATGACAGAGAATGAAGCCTAGACAAATAGGAAGTTACATAGAAGAGAACGCAGGATAGAAAAGTGAAAAAGCGTAAATCAGATACGAGCGACACGTCATGCTTGATGGAAAATGCTGGCAGCGCCCTAAGAACCTGTAAGAACACCAAAGTGGAGGCACCTGTTGGATTTATTTGTTCGGAAGATGTTCTCATAGAACATGGGATAACTGACAAAGGAGTATTCGCTTCATCTGTAGAAACCAAAGCTAGGACCACTCAATTGACTGTCGTTGTCACTGAACCGGTCATCAGACACTCCCCAAGGATTTGGAGGCCAATGGGTGGCTTTGCTGATAGTCGGTAGCCAATGTTTAGAGAACTTTGACTTTTTTGATACAGTTGTTAGAGATGTCGTGCTATTGAAATCCAGTCTAAATAAGTGCAATGAATGAGAGTGGTGTTCCTTGTTTATTTACTTGCTTATCGGGAATACTCCAAAGATTTGGAAATCTTACGCTCGTGACAGAAGACAAATTTGGAGGAGGACCTTGATCAGACCGACATAAGATGCAGCAAACAAGTATTGAGCATTCATATTGTTTTGTTCATAATGTAGATATGAAAAAAAAAATGTTCATAATATAAATTGAAAAAAATTGAATTGACTGAGGAAAGAAGCTGTATTATTGAAAGATCTTTTATCAAAAGGGTAAATTTCTTCGGTTATTTCTTCGAATTATTGGCACTGACTGAGGAGAGAATCTAGCAGGTTTCCATCAACTTCTTTTAGCGAAAGGGTGATTTCATTCGGATATTTGTTTATTTATGCGTGTATTTGAAACTGAACGAGGAAAGAATTTAGCAGTATTCAACCTTTTATCAAAAGAGCGATTTTCTCCTTTTATTTGATTATTTATGCATGTAATTGGAATTGAATGAGGAGAAAATTTAGCAATATTCCACAAAGACCACTTATCAAAACGGTGATTTTCTTTAGGTATTTGATTATTTATCAGAGTAACTGATAATGACTGAGAAAAGAATTTAAGAGTATTCCACAAAGACCTTAAATCAGAAGGGTAATTTTCTTCGATTATTAGATTATTTATGAGAGTAAAAGATCTCCTACAGCTAGTATGACAGTTATCTCCCTTTGTTCTTTCAAAAATCCCATCCTTTTGACGGGCATGATTTTACCAGTAGAGAAGAATATTTACCAAGTTCATTCTGATAACTCCTAGAATCGCCCTGTTAATTTATTTCCTGTCCCTAATGATCTAAACTTTCTTAGTTATTTGTGAATTATTTACTCCTGTACTGCTTCTTATACAGATATGTGAATTATCCAAGGATTTCGAAATTCTCCTGGTGGAAAAATCAAATTGTTTTCGTGACTTCATTTTTGCAATGAACCCAGCTAGTACATTTAAAGTAAACAGATGGCATCGAATGCAGTGAACATTGACCTGAGGTTAATTTGTATGTATTTCGATGGTTTATATGAGGGTTAGGGATAGAGTTGAAATTGCGGATAAAATGAATTAAATCATAAATCAATTAGAATTAGTAATTGGTTAGTCACAATGGAATGTTTGCATTAGTTGATTTGAATAATGCAAAGGTAGATTTGAGTTATAAATATTCATTTAAAGCGGGGATGTAACTAACCTATCTTCGGGGGAGATATGGCGAGAGATTGGTTGGTATTATACTTAAATTTAGTTTGAAATTGGTTGAAGTGTCACTTGAGTGAATAAATAAATTTTTAGAAAAGGAAGCTTAAAGTTGGATTTTGTGGGAAAAAAAAAATTGGATGTGGATGACCTAAGTTGAAACTATGACTGGATTGTAAATTTAAGCTGAGTGGCAGACAAGCTGTGGTGTGCTTGTGTTTGTTTATATATCTAGGACTAGGCAGTTAGTTTGTTTACAGCATATACTGTTTGGATATTAATGAGTTTTTTTATTTCTAACTTTGTGGAGTCGTGTATTGCTTTTTGGAAGGATCTTACTGATTTGATTTTTTATTTATTTGGCTATTAAATGTTTTTTTCTTGGGTCTATGTTGTTCGATCAGTTTTTGTGTGATTTTAAATTCAGGTTTTAGCCTTTTTGTAGCTAGTTTGTTTTTAGTCGTTAGTGTCGTAATCTTCGTATATAACATAATAGGAATTTATTTTCGTTCCAGTATTTTGACTTTTGTTCTGATCATTTCTTTAAGGGAAATGATCGCTGATTTCTCTAATTCCTTTCCTTTTGGGTTCTCATGCGTATTTTGATAGTCTTTTGGTGGGTCTATTGTTCTCTTTTTTAAATTGGAGGCAAGTTTCTTTGAACAGTACATTTTGCAAATCGTTTTCTTTTAGTTGGGTTTTAATGACGGTTTTTAATTTTATCTTTTTGAAGATTTTTTTGTGTTGTCTTTTCTTATTCTATTGATTCTCGGTTTGTTACAGTTTTTCAGGATTATAGACCCATCGTCCTGGTACAGAGCAGAATCCTTTTTGCTTATTTGATCAGCTGGGGTAATAATACTAATACGCATATTACTACCAGCTCACATATTTCTGCACCGTCAGAGCTTGCTATTGTTACTTAGAAATTTCGAATGTGTCATTTTTTTTTTACTTATAGTACTTTTTTGTTAAATAAAATGAATTTTCTGTATTGTTTGATTATTTTTAGTTGATATAGGCGTGTTTCATTACTGTTTAGTTGGATGAATGTGCAGTTGTTTTTGTCTTTGGTGTTACAGAACCAATCTATAACTGATGGTATGTTTTTTATTGGTTAAGCTCCTAGATGATTTTTTTTGTTGGAGCTTATTTTTTGGAGTATTGCTTTGCAAATTTTCCCCATTTCGTTTTTTGTGGTATCGATTTGTCTTCACATTGGACTTGCTCTGAAACTATCTTTGCAGCAGTCCAGTGTTATGAAGGCTACTGATTACACTAGGCAGTTTATTCGTTCGTCCAGCTTATATATTTATACATATTTACTATGAATCTGATTGAATACAATCATGGAAAGAATAGAAAAAACTTTGTTAATAACACTATAACGACAGTGGAGACCCATGGAGATGTGATTGCACCTAGAACTCTTTTTTCCCTGATAGCCTCGATAATAAAGTGAACCCATCAAATAATATCACACTCTATCCCTGAAAAACGCTAACAACTGAATATAACACACTGCATATCTAAACAAGCTCACTTGAGACATGAATTAATCCAAATTCATACAAAAATCCTATCCAAACATCAACTTTTAATTTTGTAGTCAACGGTATTTAGAAAAACAGTTATTCAAAAAAGAGTAACTCAACTCGATCCCACACCTTCCTCACATAAAACCTACACAACTAAAACCTTTCTACCCAGAATATTACACACACACACACACACACACACACATATATATATATATATATATATATATATATATATATATATATATATATATATATATATATATATATGCTAAGATGACTATAAGAAATTGAGCTCATGTCTATTTCCCCTTTTAGCAAAATCGATAATGGCCATCGAACTAACGTCGTGTTTTTCACAAGCAAAATGTCCACCCTCACATGTCTCATCTAAAGTGTTTTACGATTCGATGCCTTCCGAGTAGATTAGGGCAGGGCTCAGTTCACAATAAAAACCTATACAGGAATGAACACATATTTTGGGACCGTCTAAAAATGACATAAATATGATTTGAATCGCGTCTCTAATGATTTCGAAATAGAATAAAGAGAGGGAAAAATCTCCTCCGAGTGAGTGAAAGGGAGAGGATTGAAGCTTTCAAAATAACGCCCAGCGAACAGGGACTATTTTTTCTATCCCCAATAATGAATAAGTTCACTCGAGGAATCATATACACATCTTTTTATAAGAACAATCCAATATTTGTGGCGAGATTCTTCCAATAGGAGAAACAACGATAGATTTATGAGGACTTGCTATAAATATTTTGCCGAAAGAATGTGTTTCTAAATAAACTCACCTAAAGGCCGTCTTCTCAATGTCAAGTCATTTCTTTTATAGAGACTGGGCTATATCGGGAGTGCCTGTGCCAATGTATTAAATGCATCTAAAATAGAACCCCCAATCCAAAATAGAATAGAATAAAAATGAGTAATCGAAATACTTCGGCGGTAAAGTTTGGCACGATGGACGGAAAGAGATGGTTCAGTTCTGCAGCTTGGTTGCATCATATATAAAACCCCATTGTGTCAGAAAAACCCGTTTCGGAATAATGAATTTTCAGTAAAATTAGGGGAACCAATTATAATACTTCAAAGCCGTAGTTTCATATGATGGACGGAGATTGATTGTCGTAGATAGAACCCCTCACCGAAAAAATGATCGTGTTAGTCGAACGAATTCTTCAATCAGTTGATTTTAATAAAAATACCTGGAAGGTGACGGTGAATTATTCCTGGATCTGCCCTCAAATGTGAAAACTTCTTCTCCAGGCTCTTGCCCACCGTTATTCAACATATCACAAAATTCCACTGGGAACTGTTGTAGATATTGTTTTGTGTACGATGCGTGGGAGGTGTAAAAATTCCTGGATCCACACCACAATGTATTGATCACCCTTCAACAAAATTTAATTGAAATTCATCTGGAACGTTTGGAGATAATGTGCAATACATATATAGCTACGATGACTGTGAAAGATACCTAGATCCGCCCCTAAACATAAACAATTCTTCCTTGGCCCAATGCCCATCCTTCCACAAAATTCCACATGAATTCGTTGAAAACCTTAGGATATATTGTGCTTTGTACATATACGTAAAATACAAGGAAGGTCACCCTGAAAGATTCCTGGTTCAACTTGAAATGTCAACATTAATTCCCTACTCTCTTCTTTGTCAACCATCGCTGCTTGATAGTTGCAGGACATTATTTGCTGTGATAGACACTGTACTGGGAAAATCTAATTTATGCCTATCCCATGGACAGTCGTTCGAAGTGTCTGTGTCTGTGCGTGGATATTATATTCGTGGTTGGGTTGATTTCCGGTGACTGTTTGTAATTTTCCTCTGAGATAATACAAATAGAAATTTGCAAGCCAAACATGAATTGAACAGACATTTCTTTCGATTTATTCCCCGCACATATAGTTAGAATTAGCTGTATATATCACCCAAAAAATTCAAATCATCTAATTTTGATACTTTCCATGTGAAATTTGTATATATTTTCACGCTGTGTAGCTTGTAATCATCTCGAGGTCACTATAAGAGTAACGTAGATGTTACAAAATATCCAAATACCCTGACAAGAATTTCAAACCCATAAACCTTTTTTGTCAATTACTTGAGGTGACATAACTTATACGTATTCCTTTGAAACTCTTCTCTTCTAAATAGCTATTAATTTACTGAGGTTATGGGTCGCTTCGCCAATCTGAGACCAATGTTTATATCCCCCCTTTGTAATATCATTAGAATTCACTGATAACTTTTAGAGATATCGGTGTTGCATGCATGTAGTCTTGCCGTGAATAAAATCATTAGGTATATTAATCCACAGTTTGCCCCCCCCCCGACTGAAGAAAAAATAGTCTTTTTTTATCCCAATATTTGCGAATTCACCTAAACAAGGAATATCTTAGCAGATTGTGAGTTTCCACATGAAATAGTCCATTCAATAAGCTGATGCATAAATCATGTATTTTAATCTCCTTTTACTAAAATATGTTTGTGTTCAGACTTTTTATTGGAAAGATTAAAGTTCTCAGACTAACCTTTTCAAGAAGTGGGGTTCACAACAGTTGACTACTTTTTCTCTGGTTACTCGAAGAACATTTGATGCCTGAAAACTTATCCATGCTCCAAAACATACCATACTCGGCTTATCATTAATCAACATCTATCTTACACTGTGTCCGGCACTTTGTCAAACTTTTCAATATATATATATATATATATATATATATATATATATATATATATATATATATATATATATATATATATTATATATATATATATATATATATTTATATATATATATATATATATATATATATATATATAATCTGGCAAGCAAGATAAGTCTTAAATGCAAGAAAAGTAGTCTTCCTTATTCATTTGCAATTGCACGGAAATCCAGGCTCCTTCTGGGCACATCTGATTGCACCAATTTCTTGGCCTAATAGGCTTTTATTTTTATGTATTTTGAATGTATAACCTGAACAAGAAGAATGGGAAGACGTCATAAGGAGAGGAAACTAAAAAACAGTCGTCTACTAATAAATTATTAACTAATATGCGTGTAAGTAATCAGCACATTACATATATAAAAAGTGACTGAAGTCAATGGCTATTTGAAGTAACATCTTGTCATTCAATTATTGTTTCGTTACGGTAGAACTCTTCGTAAATTACCCCTTGACCATTATATCACTTTTGGGGGTTTTTTCACCTCATACTACAAAAGTTTTCATTTGTGCATACGTCAGTTAAGCGATGGGTCATAGACTAATCATTTATAATTCATTGCGGTGAAACTAGCTTCAAGTAATACTAGCTTTCAGTAGATGCGTCTGAACTAATTATGTTATGGTGAAGTTTGACAATATAGAAGGATAGCAGATGTCGTCAACGTTGAAACAGCAATGTATTGTACCAAGATGGAGAGAAAAGATGTAGAATGATAATAATAACTTGATGTGTTGCTACTAAATAGAATAATACTAAAAAATATTGAAAACAAAATTAGGTAAGATCTTTAAAATAATGGTACTACGAAGTATAATAAAGTGACCTACGTGAGTTGTGTTTGAATGTGATTTTAGTCGCGTCTTGGAGTGTTTAAGATGTTACCGTAACAATAATTTATTGACACTGGTACATTTGGTACAAAAAATGTCCGTCACTACATAAAAGTATACTGAAGAAATCGATGTTAGATTAGTCGTAAGGTATTTGCAAAGAGATTATATCGTAGAATCCTTCCGCTTACACTTTCCAGATTTACCACCGCTCATGTCCAAGCCAATGAAATTGAAATAAACAAAAGACACACCCTAAAACAAATGCTGCAGAGTATGTTTAGTTTAGTTCCTAACATATTTTTCATTTTCCAAAAATATTTTACTCACCAGTCAAGAGATACTCTTTCACGTTTTCTCCTGATTTATGAAGTCGCATTTTTCTTTGCAACATTTATTTGAAGTTCATGCTCTGATCGTTCCTTTAACTTTTAGTTCAATTCTTTTAGTTGACACATGTCTTTCTTTGCGCTTCACCAGTATCAAGCATTTCCCTTTACCACAAACTTTTATTACATAGTATTTTTTAAAACTTTTTTTCAGATCTTTCTTTCAACTCAACGTTTTGACAGATATATTTTCGGACTTCGAAGATATTTCTTAGTTTCATGAGGCACTGTTTTGTAAAATTCACTTTTTGTATTCTTCTATCTTCTTCTTTTGTTCATCCTATAAAAAGATTACAATCCAACTGAATTGCGTTCAATTCACATGTTTGATAGTACCAATGCAATTAGAAACGAGATCCGATAAATTCGATAACTGTGACTTGTTATCAGATCAATTCAGAGAACTAACATTGTTTTAGTTGCATGAAAATCCATTTCCGCTATCCGATGAACCCAACCTAACGAATCCATTCTCAGTAAATGATCAATGTTATTGCTTATCAGTGAAACACTCACTGCTTTGCTGAAGGAATTCCTAGCTTCTACTTATAAAATTGTCATGGAATTTTGAAACTTTATTTTGATCAAAATAGAATGCGTGACAGACAGACGAACACGTTGCTTATTATATTATAGATTACAAAAGATAACAAAACAGACTGACGCACTGCTTATTATGATGTATATTATTGTAGAAGATATTGGTTTTCAAGAGGAGTTTTCGAATCACCATATTCTTATCTTTAATAATTAAAATCAATTTGTGTGTAGCACTTTCTCATTAGCTCGTTTACTTTGCGATTTCCCAGATGCTAGGAAAAAAGAAAAAGTCTCCTTGAGAATCAATAAGACTTGCGATACCGAACAATATGCTGACGTGAAACGAATATTTACTTCACCTTAGTAAACGAAGAATGAACTTTTTTCTTCTTCTCTTGCAAATAGCATTATAAATGTTTTAAGATAGTAATAAGCATTCTCTGTCTTTTTTCTTGAATTATTTATGTATTGCTTTCCTATGGAGGCCGTCCGAGTCGACAGAGACAGAAAAAAAAAACAACTTGAGTTTGCTTGAGATACAAAAATGTATTTTATTTCGTTTCAAGCAATTCGCCTTCTCTAGACAGTTTCATGACAATTTCACAACTCTGACGTTTTCTAAAACTGAGGAGAAAACTGGCTTTAACAAGAGATAACGATTCGAGTTTTTTTTTGTTTTTTTGTGATACATAGAGGTATCTTGGTATGTGTTATTTGGGAACATTCGGAAGTGAAGAGATTCAAAACAGCGGTGATAACATTGGAAGAAGAAGAAGAAGAAGAAGAAGAAGAAGAAGAAGAAGAAGAAGAAGAAGAAGAAGAAGAAGAAGAAAAAGAAGAAGAAGAAGAAGAAGAAGAAGAAGAAGAAGAAGAAAAGGAAAAGGAAAAGGAAAAAGAAGAACAAGAACAAGAACAAGAAGGAGAATTGTTCCTGACTTAAAAATTCAAACGAATCACCCAATCCACGCTAGGAGTTTGAATCGAGTTATCGTGAACAAAAAAAAAAAAAGATCTGTCTGAGAGTTGATGTGATCGTTTCATCAAAAATCAAAAGTATTGAACATGCGTGATTGCGCTGTGCTCCTAATATGATTGAGTCGACTTTTTACACAAAACAGTGATTATGATTTTGTGATAATTTTTCCTAAAACCTACGTCATCATGTGGAGATTTTTATTTCAAGTAATTTTTCGTATTGCACGAAAAGTGCTCTGAAAATTCAAATATAGACAGGTCTGGTCATTCACTCACTAGAAACAGTCATGCAACCAACGTCTTTTGACAGCATGCCGTCTTGGAGAAAACAGTTGAAAAACTGTAAAAGAGTGGGGGGTTAATGTATAAGTTACTTCTTTCGGCCTTTGTTGAACGGTGTTCATAACAAATCTTAAATTTAAAAAAAAAACAAAAAAACAAGCATGAATGTTGTCGGACACAAACCAAGGGAGAAACTCCAATTGCAAATTGAACACGCTCCAAAAAAACTATTCACCAGGCGAACTTCCAACAAGAAAAGAAAAGTTTTTTTCTGATCATAAAGAGAATTAAAGGATTACCATTTCAGTCCTCTATCTCCATTGGTCTGTACACGTGATATATACACAGCCAGAGAAACAGACAAACCAACACGAAAAAACTTATATTGATAGTTTTGGTGATATGAACGTGATAATTGAATCGATAATTCTCACAGTACTTGGAACTGTCTCAGTCCCAAGTAGAATTCTAAATATCCGGAACACAAGTGCTGGAATATTGTAGAAGGCTGAATATGCCGCTGAGAAATGATCTATCACAACACCCCCAAGGGAGAGTCACCTGATATAACTGTAAGAAAAATACTCATAACAACAGCAACTTTAAATAGTCTAGACCAGGGTAATGTTAAAATTTATGAGACTATTGAAAAAGTACTCAAGAATCGGGGAGATTCATTGTCACTGAATCTCTGGAGATTACCAACAGAAATGAGGTCAGGACATGTAGTTGTATGAAATATATAACGACTACCAGAAAAAGTGCTACTGCAAATAATGATGAAATGAATATTAATATTGAGAGCTTGCCAACAAATTGTGATATTTGACACACTTGAAAATATACCTGAAAAATTAAAATCGAGAATACATTATTTCGAAATTTGAGGAAAACCTGAGACTGCTCGGACAATAATTGTGCTAGGGTTTGCAGGGATATTAGAACAGTCCTGAAGAACTTGGATGTTGCAGGGACTGCAAATATGGAAAGCGCTGGAACTATCCAGACGACAACGACATTGAATTCAGTTAAAATTCTGTGGAAAGTCCTCGAGTATCAAAGAGACTTGCTGTCACTTGATATCCAGTGAAAGTCACCAGTCATTGCTGGTGAAAAAAACAAAGTATGATAATCGTATTAAAATTCGCCAAAAGTCCATCTGTCTGTCTGTCGGTAGGTCGGTTTGTCTGTCTATCTGTCTGTCTGTACTCGCTTAACCCCCCAAAAAACTGCTTGATATAAATCCATGTAACTTTCAGAGGGTACAGATTTGATCCCTGGGAAGTGTTTACAGCAAATTAATCTATGAAAACCGTCGCCCAAAATGTTTTTAGTGATTTCAAATCGGTGACAATCTATTTATTTTATCAGTCAGCAATAGTAAAAATACTTTCTGATGGTGTAATGAAAAAATATTTTCATCCTCTTTTTTCAACTTAATCTTCAGAGATAGAAATGTGTCGTAGACTGCATTCTTTATTTGAAAAAAAAAAAGCAGAAACATTTCTTTAACATATCTCACATCATGATGCTTATTGGTTGTACATGGATACTTTGAATAGTGATGTTTTGTTTACGGCATGTTTTTATGTGATACAAGTCAGAAAGATCTTTTTAAAGATACGAATTTTGGAGATAGGAGAAAATAGGAAGCTCTGAGAGAGGGAGGTGAATGTGAGAGAGACTTAGACACAGAGAGAGACACGGTCACTGACAAATACACAGGCAAATTATAATTCTCACATCATCAATAATTCAACTGGTGTCACTAATAATGATATATTTGAATCAATTATTTTTTGTTTAATGGTTAAACAGATGACCTATACGAAAAGAATTATTTCATTCATAATACATAGTACTAGATAATGTTTAATTTCATTATTTTTCTCTTATATCAGTCAACATCAAGGACGGAATATTTTTTCTGCTTTTGGGGTTCAAAATCGAAGAACTCCTCCTTTTCACTTTTAAGGGTGAAAATAAAAGGGAAATTTATTTTTCCCACTTTTAGGGGTAAAAAAGAGAGGGATGTTTTTCACTTTTAAAGGTCTGAATCAAATGAATTTTTTTTTTCACTTTTAGTGGCCAAAATTGAGAGGTAATTCTCTTGGGGATTTTTTCCTCTTAGGGGTTGAGATGGGGGAGTCTTTTCAGTTTGGGGGTTAAAAATTGGGGGAAAGTCCACTTTCAGGGATGGAAACCTAAGAGAGTTTTATTTTCAGTTCTAGGGGTCAAAATCGAAAGAAAAATCTTTTTTTCTCCTTCAAAGTTAAAAACTGAGTGTGAAATCTCTTCTTAAATAAGAGGAATCAAAGTCGAAGGGAAATTTATATGTATATTTAAAGGTCAAAATTGCAGAGGAAGATTTTTTTTTCACTTTTGGGGGTCAAAATCCAAGGGAATGTTATTCTACTTTTAGGGTCAAAATGGAAGGGTGATTTTTGAAACCTTTAGTGGTCCAAATAGAGTGGGAGATTTTTTTCTTCACTTTTATGCGTTAAAATTGAGGAGAAGGTTTTTTCTTTCCACTTTTTAGGGTCATATCAAAGGGAATTCTTTTTTAACTTTTAAGGTTTCAGATTGAGTTGGAGATATTTTTGTTCACTTTAAAAGTCAAAATTGTGATGAAATTTAATCCACTTTTAGGGGTCAAAATCGAGGGGGAAGATTTTTTCCGCCAACATTTAAGAATCGAATTAAAGGTTAATTCTTTTAAAATTCTAGGGGTCAAAATCGATGGAGAAGATTCTTTTTTACATTTTCAGGGCTCAAATTGAAAGAGACATTTTTTTTTTTTAACTTTTAGGTGTCAAAATGGGGCAGGCTTTCTCTGGAGGTCAAAATCGAGGGATGGATTTTCTCTTCTTCAAATAAGGTATCAGTTAAAATAGGGGATGGGTGAATGGACCAGCCTAGAAAAAGGGATTTGATGTTCATGAGTTTTATACTCAATATAAGAATTTTAAAGGAAACCCATCCACCCCCGTTTTATTTTTACCCCCTTGCTCGAATCAATAACACGACATGTTATAGAAATTGATATGATCTATACAAAAAAAATAGCATCAGAAAATTTTCAAATAATCCTATTTCATAATCATTTCTTTGGCAACTGAAAGTATGAACGGATTTTAAGCTTTGTTTTCTTATGGGTTTTTTTTAGTTATGAATTATGCAACACATATATTGAATGATGAAAATTATATCCTTCCAGAAGTTCATATGTTTTATTTGATACCTTGTGGTGCGTTTTTTCTTTCTCGGATGAATAATGGAAACACCTGTTACTCAAGTGCATTACTCCCGTAAACATTTTTTTTCATGTTTGAATGTGTTAGAAGGTGAGTGAGCCATCAGATTCCAAACATTAAAAGAGAGAGAGAGAGAGAGGGGGACCATTAAACTGGCGTGAAAGGTTAAGTTGATTTGTTGTTTATTAGATCAAGCATTATTCATAGTTTTTGATCCTTTCTTTTCTTCGGAAAACAAGAAAAGCTCTACAAACGCAACCTCATCCAAAAAAGAAGGACGGAACGGAATTGCAAACATTGGAGTTTCTGTTGGATCGGTCATCAAAGAGCTTAATTACACAAAGCAGATGAGTAACGAGAGACCGATTACGGCGGTCAAGGGTTATGGAAGATCTGACAAAAGGTCAAATGCTGGATGATAAACTGCCTACACGAGATACCATAGATAGGGAAAAAAGTCCAAGGTGAAACAAATGGATTGCAGACTAAATGAAATAAGTATAGTTGGGCAGAGGACATCTGAGGGGGAAGTAGAGCTCCTGATAATAGCAGCCCAGAACAAATTCCTTAGATCCAATCTTCTGGGGTTCGAAATAGACAAAACACAACAGAGTAGTTAACGTTAACTGTGTGAAGACAAAAATATAACACCATCATCTATATTATAAGTAAATGAAACAATTTGATAATGAATATTTGGAAATAGAGTGGGAATGGCCATCCGATAGGAATTGTGCAGATAATTAGGAATTGAATATACAAATCCTTCGTATAAGCACAAATAATAAACTACCCAAGTGAATAAAGAATGGTTCTTTCAAACGTTTCCCCAAACAGAGAATAGGATGCCGGAAGTAGTCATCTTAGACCAATAGAGGATCTGTCAGATGATTGGATGCCGCTGTGCCTGAAAGCCAAAGAATAAGATTTAAAGAAAGTGAAAAGCTGGATAAATATCTGAACTCTGACAGAGAAATTTAAAAAAAAACAAAACAACTGTGGAATGATAAAGTGACAATTGTATCAATTAGTATCGACACATTTTGAAGAGTCCAGAACAGCCTCATGAAAGTTGAAAAGTTCTCGTAACCCGATTATGAATTGAAACTATCCAGACGTCAATAAAAGTAAGTTCAGCAAAAATATGTAATAGAGTTCTAGTGTACTGGTTGGACTTGCTATCACTTGATCTAACTATTTTTTATATCATACTTATACTGTATCAAAACTGACAGCACTTGAACCAAATATCAATAATACAAACAACGATCATAAGTTTAACGATTTGACCACCATCCACAGTAGTAAAAGCAAAAGGGGGTAGAAGAAAAGCTTCTAGCCTTTCTTTAAATCAATTGATTCTCATGTTTGTTACTTACTGAAATATGGAAAGAGTATTATTGTGAATAACAATCGTAAATGGCTTCTCTTAAATACAAAAATGCCAAACTCGTACGTTCTATTATCACGTCATAGCATAATTGACGTCACACCTTTAATGACACCACGCCTCTTCTTTCGTTCCTATTGTTTCACATGAGTGGAACTCTCTCTTGAAAGCAACAGTTTGTACCGATAAAATTGTCATGGGGATAAATCTCTCCGATGCAAAGATCAAGTTAAATGACTTTTTTCCTTAGGTGTTCATAAGAGTCGATAATATTTCCTCTCATGTCATTAAAAAATGGGGGGACAACGCTATGATTTGTCTACTTTAATTAAAACTCTCTACATTTCCTTTTAATTTATTGATTTGATTCAAAGTTTACTTGACTCTCTTTTTTCTCTGAAAAGGTTGAATAATAAAATCCAAATCTTCAAGGTATACTGGTATCTTGAAATTGAATGGTTAAGGTTTCTGTCCTCATGAAGTATGGTTAGATTCTAAAAAGATAGTTATTGAACTTCCTAAATAGTACAGGAATACATAGGACCACAATGATTGCCATGTAGACTTTACTAGATTCTAAAATACAAACATAGAAAAGTTACATTTTTATGTATGTCTATCTTTATGTACGAGTGTTCCTCTTCATTTCATATCTTAATTATTTCGAAATAAACTTGTAAGATTTTGGGGATTTTTTCTTAGTAATGAAAAATAATTGACCAAGCAACATTGTAACAAAATTCCAGCTGTGTCAGAAAGAGCTGAATTTGATATTCAGGAAATGTTACATCAAGAGAATGACTATTTAAAGATCTTTGAAACTGATCCTGGAACAATCGATCAAATTGACATGAAAGTAATCATCCATGCAGACTAAATGTCCTCTGGATATCATGAACGTTATTCGAATGTTTATCTCAATGTTTGTCTCAACTAAGGCATTAGTTACATAGTACAGTCGGGTGATTAGCCCTAATGCTCCTTTAATGTGTCTGGTAGCCTAATAATTTTGACTTGATCAACTTTGCAAATCTAGCAGAGAAAATAGTGAGAGAATTTAAAAGGAAACTTATTTAGAACTTGAGTCATCAGAGGAGTTTTAGAAGAACTTAATATTAATGGAATTAATGGTTTGTTATGTTCGACTGTTTCTTAACGTTGTTACTCCAAAAGTAAAGAGATGCTTTTTTGATACTGATGGCTTCCTTGATTTGAAGCTTCTTTGAATGGTCTTTTGTGGCTGCATAGAGTGACGGAGCGAACATTCTATTTGAGGATTTCCAAGAAGTGAAGCCATCCATCAAACAAACAAAGAAAAGAAAAGCCCCTTGACCCGATAACAGCACCATCGACCGACTCAAAAAAGCTGGAACAGTCATCACTAGGGAACTAACGATTCTTTTCAACCTATACTTCAAACAAAGAAAAGTCCCAGATCAGTAGAATACCGCAATCATAATGCTGTTATACAAACAAAGAAACCTGACAATCCTCCACAACAACAGGTCAATGAGCCTACTAAACTGCATCTACAAACTCTCCGTCAAAGTGATCTCCGATCCAATCACCAAAACGCCAAATGAAAACTAACCACAGGAACATGCTTGCTCCAGGAAAAGTTACTCGACCATTGACCATTTCCATTCAGTGATCATTCTTGTGATTTAAACCAATCGCAAGGAGCATTGTGATATATTTGCGAAGTAAACTCTGCACCTGTTACCGCTATAAGATTTGGAGAGAAACAACCGCTTTCATATCAAGAACAAGATGTCTGGTTATGAAAACGATCCATATATCATTTGCTTCTCTCTCTAAGATCGTGCGTGGGTTATTCTCTAAAAAAAAATTGGGTGGTGTGAGTCAATTATTGCAACATAAGAATGCAGTTTAGTTTATTTTTTGTTTGTTTTTCTTTACTGTTGCATAGGAACAAAAAGTCGAAATCTGAGAGCCAAGACGTCCCAGGTCTAACCTCCGTTGAGGTTGACAACCGAACTCGAACTATTACCAATCTCTTTACCTATTGCTGACTACCGATATGTAAATGTGTCTGAAATGTGTGCGTTCCTGGTGTCTCTTTACACACACACACACACACACACACATATCTCCAAACATATCTATCTGTGAGTCACTAAAAGTGCACACGTGCCTACATGAGATCACACATGGTCTGTATGATAATACACATACGTACATGTAATTTAGCCACGTGCTAATGACGGACCCGAATGCACAGGAAATAGACCGATAAAATGTCATTGTCAATTTACGCATATATTCAGTCACTTATACCAGTCAAACTTTGACCAAGCTCAGACTCTTTCACGCGCTGTGCTAATGACTTCATTGCAGCTGAGAAGTCTCTGAAATTCTGGATAGCCTTCTCTGGAAAAGGTCAACCTGCTAGGATTTTCGGTATGAATTTTTTGTCCTGTTTCCTTACCCTGGCAAAACAGAAACACACACACACACACACACACACACACACACACAAGCATTGAGCACCTGATTATTCTTTTGATGCCCAAAAGGAACTCAAATATCACGGGCCCTGTGCCTTCCATGCACCAATTAAGTAAAAATACTTTTTAAAAACTTTGGAGGAACTCTAAACTGATTGATGATATCCCTGTTAACGGAAAGGTTTTAATGATATAAAGGGAACTAAATTTTTCCTTGTAAGCTAATATTTTGTTTTCCTAGCCTTGCTCACTATGAAAAAAATACTTACGATATAGTCAGAGACTGAACTGTTAGTTTTTGATAATTAATATCAATTAAAAAAGACAAAAATTGAAAGTTACTTGGCTTTCTTACGTTTGGGAGAATAATGGGTTTCCATCAATTTTATTCTCGCATTTTAGACATTGACCCTTTGTATGTATTTTGGAAGTCATTGGGACTTTAACCAATCTCAAGATTGACACTACTGCTAATTTTCTGTGCATTTTGGTGCCTATCAGAGACACATAATTTTGGGCCAAAGAACAGATGATGTGTATTTTGAAAATGCGATCACGTCTATAATTATTTATATTTTCATACAATTTATCTTGAAAAATATTACGATACGATTTTATCGAAATTTTTATTTACTTACACCAACCCTCTGATGACGTCCATCTATATTAGGGGTGCCAAACACTTTTCTGTCGAAGAGTGTTATCTGT
Source organism: Thysanoteuthis rhombus (assembly GCA_963457665.1). Taxonomy (NCBI): domain Eukaryota; kingdom Metazoa; phylum Mollusca; class Cephalopoda; order Oegopsida; family Thysanoteuthidae; genus Thysanoteuthis; species Thysanoteuthis major. The sequence goes on from OY735203.1 coordinate 11,743,369, forward strand.
TTCATGGCGGGCACCAAATACTTCTCAAGTCATAATCATCTGAAAAAAAAAAAAAGCCAAGAACCGAAGAGCTATTTTGAGGTTGAAAGGAAAATCGATCAACATTGATTTTCAGTCAACTTTTGGGACGTTGGCCCTTTTCGATGATTTCGGAACAAATATTTTTATTTTTTACGCTAAGCATCCGACAGCATCTTTAGAGATTCTTAAAAGCAATCCCCCACGTCCGATGACATTTATCGAATATTGTTTTCTGCCTACCCTGATGGTATCTATGGAGATTGTTTTTCCGATGGCACCTGTCAATATTGTAATATCATCACAACAACCCTTTGATGGCTTCTATCTAGATTGCCATTCTCTTACGCCAATCCCCCATCTTTCGGGCTCGTTTTTTTTTTTACTCTCCCCCACCAATAGTATCTATAAAGACCGTTATTCTCTCAAGCTAACCTTCCAGTGTACACAATCTTGTTTTTTTTTTCTATGCACCCCCTCTGATGGGGGCTATAGAGCTTGCTATTTTTTCTTATGCTAACCCCCTGTTGGCAACTATACAGATTGTTACCTTCTTAAGCCTAACCATCTGATGGCGTCTACCAAGATTATTTTTTACTTACGCCAACCACCTGTTGGCAAGTATCAAGCTTGTTAAGTTTTATGCCAACAACCCCTCCCCCTCGTTGGCGACTATATAGATTGTTGCCTTCTCAAGCCAAACCTCCTATGACGTCCACCGAGATTGTTCTTTCTAAGTATAACCCATAGTGGGCGTGTATCCAGATTGTTATTTAATGATGGTCGGGTTTTATTTCTCCTTTTCTTAAGGTATTGTTCACAGACTTTCCGGATCCAGCATCAAAGTTGTTCTACTGTGATTCCAGGCCATTTATTGCCGGGGAAAACTTACAGAGACTTAGCGTAGTTCCTGAATACCCATCCTCCAACCAGCACTTCTGCTAGAGCTTCGTTTTTCTCGTGGTGTCCGTATTCAAAGGCATGAGCACCAAAAGCCGTCGGCAACTGAAGAAGTGATGGGCGCAGAAAATATCTTTTTACTTTCGAAACGATCATTGATGTTCCGTCTAAAGTTAAGGAAACAAAACTTAGTTACTTTCAACGAAAAGGATATAATCAAAATTATTCATCCAGTGTATTGATTTTTTTTTATTACTTAGACATTGATAATTATCTATAGTGCGAGCGGCTTTGGAATTTTACTGCATGTTATTCCTGATACATGACCACGCAGTCAGGCAGCTGAGAAGGAATACAGCACCCATACCATAATAGTTGTTACACTTGCATATAAAAGAAAAGAAATGAATAATAAATGTAACAACGATTATGCGACGGAAGTACAGTTGAGCATCACAAACTCAGCAACCTCGGTGTTCGGAGTTTCTGAAATTCCGAAGATTTTGTTTAACATAGACAAGGCCTATTTTCAGGTTCTACACGGTTAAGTCATTTACACCTGGAAGTTATTTGAATAGTCCAGAATCTAAGAGTACCCTAGTATCAGCACAATCCTCGTTCAGTCCCATGGAATCACAATAAAATATATGTGTATCAATTCAAACTCACATTTTACTCACACTCTTTGGTTTAACAAAAGAAATGTTCTTGCCGGAGATTTTTTAATGGCTTTTTAATTGTCATTCAATAAATAATCTTCATGATACGTACATAGGTCTGAAACATTGTTACTCCAAAACAACAGTATTTTATTCATCGATAAATAACAACTTTCACAAAATTTGATATTTATTTAATACTTAGCTGAGTCGTTAACGAGTTTGTGATGCTCAACTCTTGTTTAAAAGAGCTTGAAAAGAAGGAAGGAAGACAACAGTATTGGTGATAAAAATGTCAACAAACATTTACCCTCGTCTTTTATTTTTAATTTCCATTCAGTTTCAGCTTGCTTATTATATAAACATAGTAAACCACGCCTACTAGTGTCTACTTAGTGTGTACTGCTGCTCTAATAACAATTACCTCTCCTGTTTGAATACTGTTGTTTCTGAAGAGAATATAAAACATTTGCAAACACTTTTTATTTCATAAGCTCATCAACAGCTTTGAAGTTTCCTCATGTTTTGTATACATCTGTTTTATTTGATGGTGACCATTTGAATTTTTCCAAATCACAGGTTTTATGTGCAATATTCTCAGAATAGGATTACGAAATTCTCCAACTAAAGATACAATAATATTAATTGGTATAAGAGTTCAATTGTGTATTGTTTCTTCGAAACTATTATTTTACAAACAAAAAATGTTTCCAATTCTATTGTATGTTCTTTTGGTTTTGAGACTCCCAGATGAAGGTGAGGATTTTTTTCTCTATCCAGTCATTGAATTCAATCTTTCATTTCGTATTTCCATGTTTTGATACTTTTAATATAAATAGCTTTTTTTCCACTTCGATGAAAGCCACCGGTTACTATAAGCGCAAAAGCTCAATAAATATGAATGCTTATGATACTTGGTAACCTGAAAAGTTTGTTCATTTCATAAATTAGAATAAAAGGTGTTTCTTTTTTCGTTTTCTTTAACATTAACTCTACATTATTGATCAACATATTCAGCATATGTTCCACTACTTGTATCGTCTGCAATCTTCCGCGCAATTTCATGATTCCACCCTTCCAAAGCGTTTTATCTTTCCCAGCAAACAACTGCTCCAGCTGCCTTTTATTGTAATTGAATATTTTTTACGCAAAGAGAATCATTTAAATACCAGAATAAATGTTAATTTTTGAAGGTGTAATATTTGGTGAATATGGCAGATGATTCAAAACTTTCCAAGCAAGCTCTTGTAACTTCTGTTTTGTCACCAAAGGAAGATGTAATGTTACACTCCTTTTTTTCTGAACAAATAATGGAAAGTTTTTATTCATGCCCACCTTCAGTTAGTTTAAATCTAAGCATTCCTTGTTCGAATCAATTGTATGGCTCTTCGGAAAGAGACCGTAGTAGAGAACTCCTTCTTTTCTCATCATATACACCGAATCTCATTTTTTTAGTATAGTTCGTGGTGATTTTATTCTACATAACCGACAATCTATTGCCTTCCATATTTTTGTTGAATATCTTCTTTTCCTCGCCTGTCACAATCTGTTCTAAAAGAGAGCATTTCATTATTATCTATTTTTTCATTCAACTTATGTAGAAGTTACACATCAAAGCTACTAATATAACCATGTTGGCAGAAATAATTTTCTAAACATCTATCCTAGTGAGAAAGTGTAAGATCCTTTCATGTAAGATTAGATTTGTATCCTCCCTCCAGACAAAATTAAGTTCTTTGATGCTAAACTATTGTTTAAAATGTGCTTTTTTATGTAAATATTCGGGTGGCACACACGTTTATAAATTGACCAGGTTCTTTTCAATTCCTACCTGGAAAGAAGAACCGGTAGCCGGCCTCTTCCCAACATGAATTTGGACTCTTACTAATTCAAGACTTGAAAGAAATAAAGGGGATGTATATATATCCTAGTTATACTTAAATATCTAGGAGAAAAAGTTTAGTGCTTTAGTTTTTAAGTAGGTGGTGAGAGCCAAACACTCTACCACACTGTTAGACGTTGCGTGCACCCATTGGCTCTCTCCTGGAGAGAATATACCCTGGGTGCTAAGATCTGATGGACCTCTGAGGTTGCTCCCGAACCATATCAGTTTTAACCAATCCACAAAGGCTCGTAGCTACCACAAAAAACAAACATGACAGTAAAACCAAATCTATTTACCGCAAAAAATGGGGAACGAATTCAAGATTTTTGAGTCATGACCGGCAAGTGCCCCCTTGTTATCTACCAGGAGGGACCTGGTCGTCATCCTGTGACTGCTGGCCAAAACCTCAGCTCGTTTACCCTTAATGGCTTTCAGGAGGGACACAGTCGTTACCAAGCTACCGTTGGCCAAAAACCCAGCTCATACTCTACGAATAACAACCAGAAAGGGCACAGCTGTCACCGAGTGGCAGTTAGCCAGAACAAAAAGAGAAAATGGTCAAGAGATTATAACAGGTCAGTAATGTATTGCTACTTCAAAATCAAACCATCTGTGTGTTATAGGGAATGCATACTTAGAATATGAAGGGGAAAAATCGGCTGTGGAGTTATCGAGACAGCGTCTGGCAGACGAAGAAAAACAAACTCTTAAAAACGAATAGCTCTCAGAGAAAGAACTATGCAACGAAATAGAAAAAGAAGAAAGTGGTCTACTCGAAGAATAACCTTTGTACACATCTAGCACAATTAACAATAAAACTGAAATAAACCCAAACAGAGAGAAGATCCCCGAAGAACCAGATAGAGACTGTGACACACCAACGGAGGAAGTGAAAGATTGGGCACTAACTTTGAAAGAAGAAAAAATTGATACTACCAACTCTTAGAGACACAGACAAGAAGAAACTAAAAGAAGTGACCAAATATGTCAACTGCCCCCTACAGCATATTGAAACGAGTAGCCTAAAAGAGCTCAACAACCTAATCTATGCTGGAGCAAAAATGGTAACGAAGCTCTTCACAATGCAAGAAAAAACTTCAAATAATGATAGGAGGGGGAAAACCCAACTTGGGAAGAAGTTTATAAGGACAAAACTCACAATACCAGAGTGATGAAGTACTACTCAGAACTACACAGCACATGAATAGATCATATGTAAGACCATCAGACCATGGGACAAAAAGGTATCCCGTGGCAGTGGAAGAGATACACCAAAGGAGACTAACCAAAGAGACAAGACTGAAGAGATACAGACAAGGGACTGCCCAATACACACAGAACCACACGTTCCAAAACAACGAAAGTTTTACCAAGATCTGCATGGAGAAAGAAGACAGAACATTAAACTGGACACCACAGAGACAAAGAACAACTGGAGGAGCATATGGGGACACCCAAAAAGACACAACGAGGCCCTGGAATGGTGAGGATGCATGAAAAGAGAACTCAAAGATATGGACAATGGAGAAACAACAGTATTGGATGAAACTACACTGAAACATGCTCCCAAAAAATATAGCCAACTGGAGAGCACCAGGATCTAATGGGATCCACGAACAATGATTTATTATTATTATTATTATTGTTGTCATTATTATTATTATTATTATTATTATTATTATTATTATTATTATTATTATTATCATTATCATTATTAATTTTTTCACACCAGTTGCCTGGTGGTCACAACTGGAATCTGAGAGACAGCAAGTCTCCCTAGGTCTCTAGCCCTCCTCTCCAAACTCTCACAGTCCACAGCAGTGCTGTGGTTTACAGTCCCACACTGGTTGCCCAGTGGTTCTCACTGAAGGTTGAGTGACATGAAGTCTCCTCAGCTCTACAGCCCTCCTGTCACTTCTCCCTCACCTATTACAGCAGCGCTGTGGTTTGTACTTCCATCACCATTTGTGTGTAGTTTTATTATTATTATTTGCAATCTCACACCAGTTGCCTGGTGGTAACCGCTGGAGTTTGAGTGACAACAAGTTTCCTCAAGTCTCCAGCCCTCCTCTCCTAGTATTCATAGGTCGCAGTAATACTGCGATTTACAGTTTCACACCGGTTGCCCAGTGGTTATCGCTGAAGGCTGAGTGACATAAGTCTCCTCAGGTCTTCAGCCAATTATTATTATTATTATTATTATTATTATTATTATTATTATTATTATTATTATTATTATTATTATTATTATTGCTGTTGCTTTTGTTGTTGTTGTTTGTTGTTGTTTGTTGTTGTTTTTTATCCTTTCATCCAACCCAAATCAAATATAGATAAGTTGAATTAGTTAGGGAACAGACTGATTCAGATGTCATAACAATATCTACCTGAATAGTAAATTTATGAAATAACTTGTCATTGTTGAGTGATTCTTTGAACTCCCGGGAGATTTTAGGAATTTCATGAAATCAAAGATTTAAGCGAGGAAATTACTGAAATGTTCAGGGAAGAAATCTAGTTTCATAATATTATTGTAGCATATATACCACAAGTACACATTTATGATAAGAGTCAGAAATATCTTTAACTAAACCTTAGATTTAGAATGTTAGATTTTATAGCTTTGTAGTCGACAATTGATTTTTGAAATATTTTCCCTTATTTTTATGACCTCAAGGATAAAATCATCGTATAAATTTACAAAGAAAAAAAGATTACCTGGAAAAATCAACTTGAAATGTTCACAATTTTGTTCCTTTTCATTCAAAATAGTCATAGAAATCGCACTGGACAATGATTGCTGGTCTAGGTACATTAAGACTGGTCAAGCTTTGTAGGCCAGACAAGATGGGGGCAGATTGGCCAGTTGGTATGGTTTATAATTTTAAGGGGACCTACTATCACTCATCATCATCATCATCATCATTGGTCTTTTAACGTCTGTAGTTGAACATGGACCTTCCCCAGTATTCGCCACAATTCTCTATCATGAGCGTCGCAGAGCCAGTATTTCCCGAATTTGTCTAATCACTGGCAGAGGGCAAATACTTTTGTACTTGCTGCTTCTTATGTAACAAGATTAGTACTGTGCTCAGTTGTCTGATATACGTTTTGAAGTAAGTGTAATACTGTACTCTGTAGTACATTACCTGTTTTCTATAAAGCAATAAAAATCTAACATTTTTCATCTAAGGTTTAGTTACAGAGATTTCTGGCTCTTATAAATGTGATAAATATTTGGGATAAAATTGTTTGCCATTACCTCCTTCAAAAATTGTTATAGTTCTTATATTCTGCTCTATTACTCGTAAGCACATCTTGTACACTACATTAACGTGTACATATCCATATATCAATCTTATGTATTTAAAAATGCTTACAAAAATACTTTTCTGAGCCGTCTGAAATGAGAACTACATTCTCCATATGGTCCAGACTGATCACAAGCCTTGCACAGGCTTGAACACATGTATTAAACATTCATGAAATTTTGCATCAAAATATTTTTTCCTATAATTTGAAAATGTCAAGAATATTATACATTTATAAAACAGTGTTCTCCACACATAAATCATTAAAGTAATTCGAAATAATACATTTTAGAAGAAGTGAGAAGTTAAGAACCTTTTGTCTGTTATAAAAAGATATAAAGGAGGACTTTTCACTGAGTACTGCCCACGACTATCGATGTGTGAAATATTAGATTTATATTAACTTAATAATTGCAGTGTGATAATATTTGAATTATTTAAAGATTGAGTTTACCTGATTTTCTTTTCATTTCTGAAAGTGTGATTTCATGTTTTCAATGATTGCAAAAAGGAAAAGCTATGAATTATCAAAGAAATCATGTCATTATACTGAAAAAAAAAAGTCTAATAATTTCACTAACAATTGGTTTCTTTTTGCTTTGGTTCAGTCATTGCCACGAAATCTTCAGAGTATATTGGAACTTTGAATACCACAATATTGGGCATGCAGTGTCAACGCTGGGATTCCAATGAACCACATAAAAGTTATTTTCACGATAACACAGAAAATTACTGCAGGGATCCGAGTGGATCAAACTACTTATGGTGTTACACAACTGATCCCAAGGTTCGCTGGGATATATGTGATCCACGAGCACTTACAGAGGATTTTCCCTACATTAGTAAGTAAATTGCTTTTTTATAAATAGTAAAAAAAATAATTGGTGTTTGGAGGGGGGCGGGGGGTTATCCGTGAAAGAACCAAATATGGTTTCAACTCATTCAGGCCTGTGCTTTTTCATGGGTGACAAACAGTCTGAAAGATTTAACTTGGCTACTCGACTCAGTCAAGGTTTGGGTCTATCATCTTTGCAGAAGCACTTCGGGAGAAAGATTCCAGCAGTGAAATAAACCGACTAAATATTAAAAAAGAAAAAAAAAGATGAGAGAGAATTCAACTTTTCAAAAAAAAGTGAATAAGTTGACGATCATAGTTGAAATGCGATGAAAAAAATCAGAAAATGGTGTACCTGGAGTATGGGAAAATAAGTAAGCGAAGAAATGAATCATTTGTCATCGGTTACTCGATCGAGTCGAATCAATTCTCTTTCTCTCTCTCTCTCTCTCTCTCTCTCTCTCTCTCTCTCTCTTTCTCTCTCTCTCTCTTTCTTTCTCTACTGCTAGTCGAGTTGATAAATGAATCACATTTCCCATGATTTTTTAATTCTTTCAAAATATTCAACGATCGTTATCATGAGTGGACTGAGCGGAAATAAACACTCTAATAGGCTTCTGGTCGTACGAAATTCAAAGGCGACAATCTCACTGTATCCCTGTATATAACCTTTCTCTTTTAAAAAGTTTGCTCATCTGACCTTGAAAGTTTTACACATAGACGAACGGTAAAGGTGAAACAATGAGATCAAAATCATCATAGTTCTTCACACCTCGTATGATTCCTTTCTTCCAGGGTTGGGTCTATCATCTTTGCTGAGGCACTTCGGGAGAAAGATTCCAGCAGTGATATAAACTAAATATTGAAAAAAAAAAAAAGATGAGAGAGAATTCAACTTTTCAAGAAAAGGTGAAAAAATTGACGATCATGGTTGAAATGCGATGAAAAAATAAGAAAATGGTGTACCTGGTGTATAGGAAAATAAGTAAGCGCAGAAATGAATCATTTGTCATCGGTTGTTCCGTAATGGAGTTGGAACAGATAAAATGAGAGGAAAACATCACCTCCAAAATACAAAAATATAAAATGCAAAAATTCTGCTTTTGGAAAACAGATGCTGGGAGAGCACTTTCCTTATTAGATAAAGCGAAAAAAGGTGAAGCTCAATAAACTTATAAGAAATGCTCACTTACGGGAAAAGAAGTAAATCCACTAAGGGACTTCATTCGAATTTTATAAAGCTAGACGTGTTGAAGTAGGAGAGATTTACAAATATGTTTTTTTTTCCCCGAACAGATTTCCTTTCGTGCATATCTGGCGTTGAAATAAAAAAGCATGAGGAAAAAATTAGCCCTTCGAATTTATCTGATGGATCCGTAGATTTGTCGACAACGGAAGGGGAGATAGTTTACTTAAGATTCGTACTCAGAGGAAATACTTTCATCAATAATGCTGGGATAAAAGCGGTGCCACAAAAATGTTCTAGCAATCTGTGAAATAACAAAAATGGATCTTGGATCAGATAAAGTCATGTGAGAGAAGAATTTAGTTGGAAATATTTTTGATGAGGCTTCTATAATGAAAATGGACCGACGGAAAGCATAAAAGGAAACAAACAATATGTCCTCTTGGTTCACTGCTTATCTTATCGAATGCAATTTGGCATAATAGACTCAGCCAAGTATTGAATCTATACCTTTTACCACAAGTCTATTCTAAACCGTGCAATTGCAATGAAGCATTTTACATCCTCACGCATATCACCAGCTTTCTCAAAGCACGTTTGTGGAACTCTTTGGGTCGTTCACGGCTTCAAAAAACGTTAAAACAAACTTGGAGCGCAGATTTACAGCAATTCTTTCACGGCTAAAAGAAATAAGTAATCAGCATATGCCAAGTGCCAGTGAACCTCAAAGAGAATTCTTAAAAAGTTAAATAATTTTCCAATGATAGAATATGCATTGAAATTACTTAAACCATCCTTTCAAAACTGTCGAAAGCTCTACAAGATAGGAACACCAGCATTGCAAATATACGAAAGAAACTCTCTCTTCCACACTGAAATTATTCAACTTCTCAACTCTTCAACATAATGGAATATTTTGAGAAATGAAAACTGGTGGAATTCGTAAAATTCACTCACACGGATTACGAAAAGACGCACCAACCTACAAACTTAAGTATAACATTGCCTTTTAAATGATAACGGAATAATTCCAGCGGAAAAAAAATCAAAAATTTCTATTCGTGGCCTCAGAGCAACCACCCTTGTAGGAACATTTCGTGGGCTTTTTGTAATCAGTCCAGGGAATTTTTCTTCTATCGTTTGCTTCTTTCAAAATCATCGAGTCAATATAGAGCAAGACATTCGTCCCTTTTGTTTATTTCACTCAGTCTTTCTGTTTATCTGTTAAGATTCCTCTTCTTTCCATCAAAATATATACTGTCTCTGCTCACCGTTCAATCAGAATATTCCATTTTTATCATCATAGAAAAACTTGGCTTTGATTTCAGTTCATGTGAGTCACCAGTAGGGTCTCAACCAATCAATTATTATTATTAATATTATTATTATTATTATTATTATTTTTATTATTATTATTATTATCATTATTATTATTATTATTATTATTATTATTATTATTATTATTATTATTATTATTATTATTATTTGAATTTCTACATCAGTTGCTTTGTGGTCACTGCTGGGGACTGAGTGACAGCAAATCTCCTCAAGTCAACTTTTCCACACTCTCATAATCCACAGAAATGCTGTGGATTACACATTCACGGAATTACCCGGTGGTTATCGCTGAAGGGTGAGTGACATTAAGTCTCCTCAGGTCTCCAGATTTCCTCCCTCACCATCCACACCTATCACAGCAGCACTGTGGTTTGTACTGTCTCCACCGTGCCTTTCTCTTGGCTCTCAGGCCATTGCTAACAGCTGGGGTTGTAGATCTCATATTTCAAGTACTCTCTTCGGTGTTAGCACAGTCTCGAGTAGTGCTGTGGTCTGTATGGCTTCCTCTTATCTCTAGTTCCCCCCATCTTGTTTTCGGTGCCTTTTGTACGATTTTGAGTGCATATATTAGTATGGGTACTACTACCCTGACTTTCACGTCCCATGCCGTCAGCTCTCTTGCCAAGTTCTGGTATTTCCCTAGCTTTTCACTTTTAGCTTTCGTATTTATTCTGTGATCAGCAGACACAATCATATTCATCATTCAGCAGCTTCTCCTTCCCTTGTTCACGATTACCAGGGCTGGTCTCCACGCTTGGATGGAGCGGTCAGTTTGGAGGCCAAAGTACCAGAGTAATCTGCAGCTTCTATTTTCCAGGGTTGTTTCCGGTTTGTTCTGATACCATTTGTTCGCATGGTCGAATCCTAATCATTATGTGCCTTACAATCTTATCTTTTTCTCCACATAAGTGACTACAAGGAAGACGGATTGGTTGTAAACCCTTCTTTTCAGCGCTAGCCGAATTTTCTTGTTCCTGAAGGTTGAACTTCAAACCCTGCCAACTTAGTATGATTCTTCACTTGATTTCTTCTACTTTTGAGGATTTCTTCGAGATTCGTTATCCTTGGTCGATGTAGTGGTCTACTCCAGTTCTGCGTCTTTGATGTTGACTATTGTGTCTTTGTCGTCAACATATTCATTAAACATTTGCTTTACTAAAGTTCATGTTTACTTCGTTCAGTCCGTCCAGCATCATCTGGAGATCATGAAGATTCTCAGTAAAAAGGGCAATGTCTGCAAATCTGAGGATGCTTGGGTATTAGCCGTTCATTCTGATTCCTCTATTTTTCCACTATAGGTTCCAGAATAACCCAGAATCTAAGCCAGAGCTCCTAGATTACTCCCTATGTGAGCTAATCACCCGTGATAAGGTACCAGAATCACAATTCATTTCATGCTCTTTAACAGTCAAGGGTGAAGAAGACAGAACTGACCAAAATTTTCTTGCCCTATCACCAACTCAGATGCCCTTCGATAGACCCACTCCACTAGTTTTTACTATTTTTACCAAATCTGTCAATTTCTCCCACGTGGTTGATCTGATTTATATCGGTATTTTTCATTCCTATAGTAATTTTTGTAATGTTACAAATAAATCATTTTTTGAACTTTTAACTTTAAGATAGAGACAATTGTCATATTTTAATACTTTGAGTGTCTCTTGAATTTTCATCATACAAACTCTTCTCACATATTTTCTAATCTTTTCACTTGAGATATGTAAAAGTTTTTGCTTCATTTTGATTCTACATACAATCCGGTCACCAGTCTAAAATTTAAATATGAAAAATGAAACGGTTTTTCTAAAGACAACTATTTTGAATCAAAAAACGGAAATGTACATTCTTATTCCGCAGTATTCAAGACACTAATCGTAGACTCATGAAAAATCCATTTCATCTAATTGATGTAAATGTCTGTCTGAACTGAGAGTTTCTAGCATTGATCTACTAAATGTTGTTTGAGTGGATAACATTGTTTTAAAGAGCAATAAATAAGAATAGGAATGAAATTTAAGCAGTCCATTTGAATTGTCCAACTGCCTCATAACTTGTGTTCTATCATTTTAGAAAAAGAATTTATCACTTAACAAACATCTGTTCCTTATAGTTTATGTTTTCCATGACAACATTGCCGAACATTTTCAAGGAAAACGAACAAGTACGTGAGAAGAATCTCTCCATCTGTTGCAGTCTATGTTATTTTCGGCCAACATGAAAAAGCTGACGTTTTGAAATGGATCACTATTCACTGAATCTGCTTTTCTATCTCCATAAAGCATAATTATCGCTATTATTTTTTAAACAATTCATTTCATCTTATTAGTCTGCTTCACTTACGTAATTATGGTATTCATAATGTTAAGACTATATGTAATGACACCAGTAGTGAAAATCCACTTATGATCGTGCCAAACAGTTTTTTTTTTATTGTAGGTGTCTTATTAAATACTACAGGATCTACCTCTATACATGCAGTTTCATATCATGTCAGATATCTTATTGCAGGCAATTTCTCTAATACCTCAGGACCGGCCCGTATGAATACAAGTTCACGTATGATAGAGTAATATAATAAATCTTTTCATGGCAGGTACCTTATCCAATACCACGGGATCTAACTGTGTATATGCAGCATGTTGTAATGTCACTTGGGAATCTTTCCGAAGTGTCCATCATAAATGCAATCCTAGAATGTTTCAAAGAATTCTCATCATGTATCGTAAGTATAAAGCTTCTTCTTTCTTTACCTAACTGACAGAACAGAAGGTGGTAAATACAAATTTTCAGGATACCTTACTAAAATTCGCTTTTAGTTTGAAGTAATTTTTTCAATATTAGTTGAGGTAGCGATGATACAACCAGTTGACTACTTGAGCAAAAGTTTTGATTTTGTAGCTGATGGCACCATCCCAAATCAGTAAAGCTCCTCTCACAAATTGTATACTCCCAAGTACTGAATAGGATGGTTATTACCTCATTTCATTACAAATAAAACTCAGTGTTCATTACACATAATGCTCTTCAGTTAGAAATAAATTAAATCAGATAAATAAAGTTAAAAATCTAAAGTTTGCAGTATTTCATTCAATTCAATAAATAGATATTAATGTTACTCTTTAGCATATATCTAAAAGAAAACGGATATATTTTGGCTTCATATGCCATTGTCAATGTTTAAAAGAGTATTTTTGAAATGCGTTCAGTATTTTGAAGAATCGGTTATGAACTCTTTTCAAAATTCAACAAAAACCGAACGAAGACACACGCAGTCCTCGCGATGCAATTTAGATCACACGATAACATTCATATTTTTCCATTTTAGTTGTTCAAAATGCTGTAAATCCGACCAACAAAAAAGACATAATCCCTCGAGGGTAACACTACAAGATACTCTGATTTAATCTTCAACAATTATGAAAACTACCTTATGGCAAAACTTTAATTATTTGTACATTTGGTTAAGGGTTTGCTATTGCAAACTGTTCGGAGCTGGCGAGTTGAATGAGACGGTCAGATATTTTTCACCTTCAGTCCGTGTTTTAAAGAAAAAAAAGACCCGGATTTTAAATGCTGGTTTTCAAGGCAGGCTCATCACTTTCGAAGCATGGTGCAACACAATCTTACCTCCATTGGGTCCTCTGCCAAACTAAGCTAAGCTTAATAGTTATTTATGAAGCAGAATGGTAACTGTATATCACGAAGTTTCCTCCAAATGTTCAGATTAGTTATGTTCATTACTAAAAAAGCTTCAGATATCTTTGATTTCAAACCAGGAAACAGTTCTGTTTCCTTCCATTTATCAGCATTTTCCCAAACAAAATTTTGTTTCAAGATTCACCCTGCACCCGAAAAGGTTTGTTTGATCCATCAGGTGGAAATAAGAGATTTTCTATTTTTCACATACTCTGTATTGAAAAACATATTGACTATTTTATCCCACTATCTCCTGTCATTTTTTCAGGCGACCTCATTACTCTATGCCTCCAGAAATTTCTATTTTCCTCAGCAAACGACTGGTCTAGCTGATTTTTGCAGTCCTCACAGAAATTTTTTTTCATTGAGAAATTTCTGTAACAACCAGAATGAATGGTTACTAAAAGGTACAATATTTGGTGGATGTGACGGCTCTATACAAACTTATATAAACTTAAAAGCCCGAAAATCTTTTGCTTGGTCATCAAATAAATGTGTGGTCTATCCTGAGGAAATATTCGACACATGTTGTTAACTGGTTATAAATACACATTTTTTGTCAAAGGCTGCCTTTAATCCAATTAATTATAAGCAGTACTTTTGGGGCGGGCCATTACCATTCAAAGAATTTTTCAGAAAGCTCAACTCCTTGTTGTTTGTGTTGTTGATATGAAATTTGGGCCGATTCATTCTACAGCCATCTTGTCCGGATTTCAATAAGTGTTGAGCCTTGGACACCACATTTGGTTGAACTTTGCACTTGCCTGACTTATACATTCAGTCGAAATGTGGATATTGGTTGATTCCTTGACTTTCCTCTGTTTCCAGCTATGTTCCCTGTCTATGGAATAGACTTCTCCCGAGTGAGGGAAGTGTTCGCTATTTTTCTCTCAAAACACGATCAGCCATCTCAGATCTCTATAACTCACCTTATGGCTTTTTCTGCTCGTCGAGTCGATGAAGAAGTTAAATCACCCAAAAAGCTTGCTTGAATGAAATATTTGGTTCTCAAGAAGAATCTCATTTGTAGGAGGTTCAATTTTCATTCCACCATATACAGTGTCAACTTTGGGGGGTAAAGATAGTTGTGGTCCATTTTGTCCCTCTTCCAATTGCCCTCCAAGCTAAAAACTGACAACCAAAGCTCTCAACATAGATTTCTTCATTTTTCAAGTTGGTCGAGCGGATTGAATGTCTATATACGTATATATCATGTGTACAAATTGCACCGATGAAGCTGAAGGGCTGCTAGCCACAAAGTTGGGGCCAATGTGGCAGAAATTCCGATGCAAATTGAACTGACTACTGAAAAAAGCGGGGGATTTTATAAGAAACAAAATCACTACTTTTTTCCGGGCACAGTGAAGAGTAAAGTGTTGAATTTTATTCCTTCGAGCTTCATCAGTGCAGCCAGTACGCATGATACATACATACATACATACATACATACATACATACATACATACGTAACCAGCCAACTAGACCAACATGAAACGAAAAGAAAACCTGTGTTAACAGTTTTGATTACAGTTTTTGTTGATAGGTCCTAATTTAGCTATAACTGAACAACCCTGTGACCTGTTCTATCATTATTTGAGAGAAAACTTGTGCATTCTGAAATGACCAGAATGGAGACGGACTTTTTCACCTTTGCAAATGAAAGGATGTATAAATAAATAAATTTTAAAAAATAAATAAATAAGGGAGAATACTCTCTCTATATAACATTTGATAGTCATCTCCCTCGACATCATGATATTTATAGGAGTGTGAATGAAGAAGCTGCACTATTTAATTTCTTTTGCATTCCTTGAGAACATTTAAAAGGTGCCTTAATTCAATACATCTGGCAACAATGAGGAGAGATAAACGGAATCGTATTTTCAGTATTCATCATCATCTGCTTTTGGCGTCCGTCATGGGACATGAACCTTCCCCAAGATTCCCAGACTTCTCTATCATGGGTATCGCAGAACCAGTACATTCTGAGTTTATCCAGCTTGTCGCACCATCTCACATTCTGTAGGCCACAATTTTGCGTATGGTCTCTGGATATCCACGTTTTGAGTCTTAATATGAGGTTGAGCATGATTTTCTCATGTGCAAGTTACATGGTTCTCAGTTTGAGGGGCAATCTTTTGGTTAGGTTCCATCTTTCAGGTCCATGGGTGACAATCGGTGAGATCCATTGGTGGTAGACCTTTCTTTTTCAGACTAGTGGTATTTTTGCTCTACTGAAAGTTTACTAACCTTGTGTGGTCCTTCGCTTTATTTCTTCTTCTTTTGATGACTTAATAACGACACACTGTCCTAGGTAGATGTAGTGGTCTACTCTCTCCAGCTCTGCATTTTCGATTTTGATCGTTGTGTCTTAGTCCCAAACATGTTTTTTTTATATATGACATCTGTCTTACTGAAGTCAGTGTAGGGAACAACTTTCTTCCTAGCTTCATTTAGTTCGTCGAACATCATTTGGAGACAATGAAGGTTCTAAGTATTATATAGAATAAACTACACTGGTATCAATATCCTCTACTTTGAATTTTAAACATGTTCTTTGAACATTCCAATGGCACGTTATAAGTTTAATCTGAGAAAAAAATAAAGTCTTTGTAACCATCACTACCATGCTTGAACCTATCTCCATGCTTAAAAAATATCATTTTTTTTTATAAAACAAGATGTCCTTTCGTTGATTTGTATGTGATCTTGAGAACATCTGTGTTATACGGGAAATTTGTTCTCTTTCCAACTTCTGCTCGGACAATCTCTTCTCATTTTGATGTTAATCCAATGTTTTGGCCAATTCATTCTACAGCCTCCTGAGGTGTAATATGTAGTATCTATAAGGAAAGAAAGCATTTTTTGCCTTCCTCCCTCTAGTTGTGCAAATAAAAACAAAACAAACTCCTATTTCTTGCAGATATTACATTATACACCCCAAAGAAAGTCATGGAATGAAAATGAAATCGGCTGAAACATTGTATCATCATCAAAGATGGAAAGAAGAGATAGGATCCTTCGAACAAATGTTGGAATTGTAATGACACTTTCCAAGAGAAAAATTAGTTCACTTTATGATTTCTTTTCAGCTATAAAATAAGAGATAATTAAGCGCATTTCAACCTCGATAATAGGCAGAAGATGACATAAAGAGTGAATGGCTACAAACTGTGTTGATATATTTGCAAATGATTGCTAACATCAAATTAACCAAATGACTGTGTTCAATACTTACATTAGTTAAATGTACAAGTTCTCATCCTCATCCTCAATAAATACTATTTTCACGGAGAATCAGCGTATGAAATATCAAAAAACTCGATTGATTGAAGTTAAAGTGTTTTGCATATGAGAATAGCTAAGTTGCATGAAATATTTTCATTGAGGTAGATTTTAATGACCGGAGAATAACTTATAAATAACAACATCTACCAATCTATAGTAATTTGTCTATCGTCTGAAGCAAAATTAAACAACTCCATTTGTGAAAAAATATGTCAGACTCCTTTCACTATTATTATTTCATTACTTGCTCCATTCCGTCTTATCAATGCAGCTTTTTATCACAATACTCTGGGTCTCTATAACTCTTTGGCTGCTCGAGCAAATGTTGTAAAATAATTAATGAAGAATCAGTTTCTAGCAGGACTTTAATCCGCATCAAATACCCCAGCATCCTATTTTTTTATGGACATCACCTTATCCATTTCAGCCATCGAAGTTTTGATAATTAAGAAAAGTATAATCTGTAAGTCATTCAACCACTTCTTTCGATGCGATTACATATTGTTTGCTCGACAGGACAAAGAGTATATCAACCCAAAGTTGAGTCATAAAATGCAACAATGATAAGAATAAAACTAGTGAGAAAATGCAAGAGGAAAATGCTTGATCAGAGAATTAAAAAGAATCACTTCTGCAATTTAATCAGGATAAATGATTACTTTACACATTGATCAATCCGTGTCATACAACTCATGAATAGTTTATGCATATTGCAATACCTGATTTTGACATCAGTATGGATAGACTATTCAACATAGATTATTGCTTATTCCTGCTTTATATTTTCAATGTGCAACCAAAAATAGGTGTCTTTGTGTTCCCTGATGACTCCGCCGAAATGTTTGTCATTATAAGAGAACACCAAATGCTGATATTTTGTTTTTCCTGTGCAGGTCTGCCAGAACCTGTGGCTGTTGGACAATTGGTTTTCTTCATAAAGAAGTACGTGGTTACAGAATATTTTACATATATTTTCGAAAGTAAAGAGGCAAATCAAGTAGATTGCGCCATACAATGCCTCAACAAGCCCAAATGCAATGGATTTGTTTATATTGAAAATCTGACTAGTCCTTATCCTTGCCTTTTGGGGATGTTCAATAGTCCTCGTGCTTTAGAAACTTTGTCGGATGAGAAAAATCAATTTACATAGATATTTGCTTGTTTTTCTTTTTAACATGAAAAGAATAATGACTAAGATCGATGTCCCTTTGAATTTCTTCATGGCCTGCAGAGGACCAAAAAGGTCATGACACAAAGGTCAATTGCTTATAACTAAAAATGTATGACAATAAAAAAGATGTTTTATTCTATGTATTGGATTTGTTTATTACTTCCTTATTACGATTTGATCTTATCTATTTTCTACATAACATAAATTATTTGAAGTTTAGGCCAAATTGAAGTATTGTTTAAGATATTCAAGTAATATGTTAAATTCTCTATTTTTTTATTTATTTTATTAGACGGAGTATTGTAAAACATCATCATCATCATCATCATCGTCGTCGTCGTTGTTGTTGTTGTTGTTGTTACTATCATTTTGAAGTAGGTACAAGTGGAAACTCATTGCAGAGTTGGGGGGGGGGGTTAAAAATCAAGTTTTTCTTGACATAATAATTAAATGCTTAGATTGTCAGCTCCCTATTCTCATTGGAACGGTCTGTACATGTTAAACCTGCATAGTCAGTCTGCTAACCAGAATCTCTTAAAACTGGAAGAAAGAAAAAAGCTGTTTTTACCTATATTTGAATATTTTGTTAATGATTTTATATAGATTCAGCTCATGTTATTCGAATCAGAACTATCATAAATTGAGGGTTTTCTGTAAAACAGTAGACATTCATCTTGTTTAGTTTCCTCATTCGTAGTTTAAATAGAGAACAATTAGACAGTAGCATAAGATTATCAACCCTTAACATGACTTCAAAACTAATACATTGTTTTAGCATCCAAATAGAACTATCTAATTATCTGGTTATATATAATCCCACGTGACTTATATCCGTCTGCATTTTTACTTATTCATTTCTGCTAAAACAAACAGACGGGGAGGGGGGAGGTAAAGCAAAGCCCTAGCGTGTCTGTGTGTTCACTAATGCTAAAACAAACAGCTACTTTGTCTGCGTGTTCTCGTCTACATCTTACGAAAAAAGTTCCAAGTGCCATTGATGTTCTGCAGTCAGAGTCCAGTATAGAGTAAGCAAGCGAGTTTAGTACTTCTGGTCTGTTTTTAACTTGAAGATGGCTTTCAATAAAGCTCAGAAAGGTTCATTGTAGACATCTATCCTATAGAGAAATTCTTGCTCCTTGTAGTTAGGGTGACCGATGAATTCTTTAACAACGTAAAGTGAAAAATGAAAAACCTTTTTCAACTGTTATAAGAACCCCCTCCCTGAAAGCTGATGCAAGATGAAATTGAACCAGATAAGTAAACCTAAAGTTGCCACTTTTTTCTCGCTATTTTTTCTTTTTTAATGTGTATCTTTATGTATTCTTCTCCCTGTTCATTCATTCAGATTTTTTGTTTTGTTTGTTTTGACCATTGCAATGTATAATATCTAACATCTTCGAAACTGTAAGCAAGAGTAAGGCTTTAATATTTCTCAATGAACATAGATTAGATTGGAATATTCCACTAAACCCGAAAATAGATAGATCTGGAAACAAACAAAAAAATAAATAAATGAATAAATAAATAGAAAGGATCGGAAGGGAAGACACAGTCTTCCCCCACCCCACCCCAGCTAGGGTTTGACCGGCCATAAACTTGGATAAAAGACAGAACATCTTCAACTATCCCATAGAGACATTCTTGCTGCTTGTAGTTGGGGTAACCGATGAATCCCAAACCGAGGGTATTGATTGAAAAAAAAGAACTTTTGGTATGAAGCAGTGTTTGAAACATTTAATAAAACCATTAAGTATTACTTCGAATAGGAATCCAAGGAAGAAGCTTTGAAAAATGTTACAGAGACAAAACTTGATGAAAAAACAAGCCATCTGTAGTTCTTGCTGATGGAGTCAGATTTGAAGAAAGCACTGGTTGAATTCCCAAAGTATCTTATGCCATAGCACACATCAGTGACTCAGAAATTGTGTGGTCGAAAGTATTTGATTGAATTAGAACAGTTTTTTTTCTTAATGCCATAAAATATATTGCACTCAATGTCAAAACTTGTATTCGGTTATCATAATTGACTGAAGTCAGTTATTAAAGCAGATGGGATTTTTAGCAAATATTAGTCAAGAACTGGTGAATGATTGGAGGGAATGTAGTTTTGAAACAGGAATTTTATGTACAAATATTTCATTCGCTTTCGGGGGGGGGGGAGTTCAACTGTGAAAAGTAGAAAAACGAACAACTTTTCCCATGTGAAAAAGATATTAATAACTCACAATTTTGCCTGTTTTCCTCGAAGTACAGTATGATTTCCGACACATGTTGAAAAATATTGAAGTAGCAAATCTCACAGAGCACCGTACTAGCAACCATTATTGGCACCTTTGTATTTTCGTATAATCTATACGATGTCTTCAGAAATATATGGAATGTACTAATTTTGTATTATCGGAATATTCTTATAGGAAGTATAAAGTAATTTTGGCCGAACAATTTTCAGAGAATATATCACCCGGACAGTAATTTAAAAAAAAACTCTTCATTGATATTTTCTGCATATCTATTACTTATGACAACTGCCTACGAGAGTTTTTTTCAATCAATCTGTAAGCCTTTTGCATCTATCAACTGATAGTTTCAGTTTTCATCGAAGATTTTGAACGTGATTGAGATCAGGACTCATGGCTGGCCAGTTCCATCAGTAGCAGCAGCAGCAGCCTTTTAGCATCTGTCTTTCCCGAAGATTCGACAGACCTCTTTATCATGGGCATTGCAGAGCCAGTACTTTCTTGAACAGTCTACCCCACACACACTTTCATTTCATCCATTTTGTGTGCTTTTAGATGTGTGCTTTAAGTTTTACCGTGCAGGAAAACCTATGATTTTTAATTCTTTTTACACTGGACAGTATATTTCACCCTACAATTGCATGGTAATGTAGAATAATGACGTGTGACATTTCATTCACGTCAGACAATCGTGGGGGCTTCTCTTTCGATTCCTTTCTTAGAGCGACCGGATTCCATGTCCCTAAATATCAGCTGCATGGTTTCTCGGTCTGTACATATTTTATGCTTGCATTGACAGCTAAGCAAGTGTGTTGATGCATCCACACAGAAATCCCCAAAGTGATTTCTGATCTGGTCAACGGGAAACAAGAAGTCGAATCTGCAAAGGAAATGCACCTGTTGATGACTAAGCGATGGGAAAAGGCAATCAACTCCACATTAAGAACGAGGAGTCTGTTCGGGAAAATGATCAATGTCGTGTTTGCTTCTCTCTTTTCAATATGCACAGGTGTGGTTTGATTTATCTGCAGCTCGATGCAGTAGTTAGCATTTTACACCTTAAACAAACGATAAGCAAAATTCAAATTGCTGTTGACTCCTTTGAGAGGTGCTAAGCATTTTTGGTCCAACCCCGAAAAAGGGTGAATAACCAACTGACCTTTACTACTATCAATATCTTAATCGCTTCTCTATTCAGTAGTCTCTCCAAAACCTATGTCCTTATCTCTCTCTCTCTCTAAATATGTGGCTATTCCCATTTCTTACTATCTATCTCTCCCTGTTTGATGGGGGTAGTATATCTGATGTTCTCGGATATATATATATATATATATATATATATATATATATATATATATATATATATATATATATATGTATATATATATATATATATATATATATATATGTATATATATATATATATATATATATATATATATATATATATATACGTATTTGTTGATTTCTCTGTGTGTCACTTATAACACACTCATGCACACACACACACATACACATATATATGCATAAGTTCGCACACTTTCTCTGGTCTCTTATCACTCCTGTTATTACTGATTGTAACATCCATTTTGTTTTTTCCGTTGTCTTGACTCTTATCCATCAATGGTCCTTTCACTGGCTATCTTGAGGAAAAGGTCACCTGCTCTTGTTCCCTGGTTCCTCTCACACGCATATTTTCGATGAACAAGATCACTCCCCAATTTACAAACTTGACTCACGTGCACTTATTACATAAAAGTAATCCTTTGATTTCATTATTCCTTGGATACTGTTAGGGCATCAAAGCAACGACCCAGCTCTATTTTGTCGATGGTATGCAACCCTTTGGTTTTGTCTGCCCCCAAAAGATTATAGTCAGTCTTGGTAATCTTTGACAAAGGACAATCCTTCCTTTTAATTTTTTTCCTAGCAATCAGGTCTTCCTTAGCCTTTGCTCATAAAGCCATTCCTATTTTAGTGTGGGGCATATGGTACCAGCGAGAGGCCTAGCTACAGATCTCTCTCAGCTCTTTGGATGTCATCGTGATGTTTTTTACAGTTTGCATCAAACTTGAAATACATCTGTCATCACCCCAGCCCCCATCCCGATCCTGACATCCAAGGACATTCTTGACAGTTGTATACTTGGCATGATTCATAATAACATGGCAACCTGTTAGAACAATGTTTCGTGTTTGATGGGGGTAGTATATCTGATGTTCTAGGATAGATCCCTAGGTTTACCCTTTAACAAGGAATAACTGGCGGCATTTTGACCTCTAAAATCAGCATTCATGATTCAGCACAGCCATGATATTGTTAAATAAGCAACGAGATAGTCGTGTCCCATTGACAGATTGAAAGATCAGGGGGGGAAATAGGGACCCAAAACATCATAGAATCCATTAGAAAGGCAATGGGCTCGTCAACCAGTGCTCATCACGATTTACAACGTGGATCCCAAGGGATCACATGCGTACCTGAGGCTGGCAGAATACACGATGGAGAAACAAACTTGACAAATTCAAAAAGTACTGACTCCACGATACCCATGATAAAGTGGTGTGGCAAATCCTAAAGAACGTCTATGTCCAATGATGAGCGTTAAAAGACTGATGATAATGATGATGATGATGAAAAGAAGGAACTGGAGATAATTGTCCAATATTGAACCTGATGTTGAAAAATCATCAAAATTTCATGAAGCTCAGGGCATCTATAAGTATTATTCCAGACTATCAGATGCTTATCTCTAAAATATTTGAAAACTAGATTAAACCATCATTCAATTTTTTAAATTTCCAATTTGTGAGTATAAACTAAAAAGCTTCAAGTAGATACTTATAAATTCATTGCATGATTTTTTCAAAACACAGATATTTTCCAGTGCAATTGTTTTATAAGAGTCACCAGCTTCAATCGAGGCTAAAGGAAAAAATATACTGCAAAGATTAGATACTTATAGTTTTCTCATCACATAATATAAAACATACTAGTTACTTTTAAGATTTTGTCAAATTTTGGATGGTTTTGAAATATATTGCATAGTAAATTATGTGTAAACTATAATCATATACTTATGACTTCATTGCATAGTTCAACAAACATCTATTGTATTTCCCTATGCAATTTTATTAATGGGGTGCCAATCTATGCAGCGATATGAAGACGGAAGCTGGAGAAAAATAGTGAATAGCCTCTGAGCTATACAAAAAATTGGATACTTAAAGTTTTCACATCACAAAATATTCAAAAATCAACACTTACTAGATATTTTAAAATGAATATTGGATGCTTTTGAAATATTTTGCATGGTAGAATTTCCACATTTTGTTGATTTGTTAAAAATTGGAGGTCGTGGGATAAATTAATGGAGTCAGATTTGTACAACTTTAGTCTCTGATTTGATGTTGTCCTCTGTTTTTGGCAATGAATATTGAAATTAGGATAGGAATCATTTTATGGGTTCCGTAAAGATATAAAATTGAAGGGAGAAACTGAGCTAAGTATTTTCCCCACATTTCAAGAGAGTCAATGGTCATTCCTGCAAATTGTTCTCCAGTGTTACCAATATTTTATAAGGATTTCTATGCAGTTATTCTGGGATGCTGGGTATTATTCATTGGTTCTTCACACAGCTTGCTGTGTCTTGTGTAACCTGGTAAATTTATGAACGCAGTTTTATCTAAATCTACAGCTTGTGTCAGCATGCAGTAAGTTAAGCCTGCATTTGGCCATCTAAATCACAATGAAATTGTCAGAGATGGATTCTCGATGGTAAAATAATTATTTTTAGTACTGCAGATTCAAGCCCCTTAATCCTAAGATTCTCAGCTGAAATCATTCTAGATCGATTCCCTATCCCAAAATACATAGAAATATCAAAGATTGTGATTTTTACTTGATTATTATTTGTTTTATTATATGTACATCTTGTATATACCCATACATGAATCATATGTATCTACTGCTGATTACAAAAATACCTGATGAGCAGTTAAAAATCGGATCCATATTTATCATCTGGCATGGCCCTATTACCAGTTCTGTGTGGACGTTCAGAAAGTCCAACTTTTTCAGTTCTGCAGCTTGCATCAAATGGATGAAAAGACTGAAATTTTTTAAGAATTCAATAAAATTAACAAGGTTAAAAAATATCCATTTTCAAAATGTTCTACCTACTGTTCAAGTCTCATTACGGAGAAAATACACGTCTTAGAACTCTGACGAATAACATCAACTCCAGATAGTTGGTGTACATTCATAATTTTTGGTTTATATAAAATTCTAAAAAAAATATTACATTGGTAGTAATCTCAGAAAATTGGAAATTAAAACCTTAATTCTTATAACTGAGGGTCAACTGTCCCAATAGCCATTTGAAAACGTGGCAGTTATCTTGAAAAATGAGTTATGCATGGCCCAATGTCGATGATGAGAGAGGATGCAAAGAAGAATTGTTACTCCGAATTGAATGCACTTTTCCCTTGTTTTTTTTTTGTGAAGGTCACTTGCTCCACTGAACCATCAATAGCAGAGAGGGCGATATACACTTTTCTCCTCCCAGATATTGTCTACCCCAGGGGTGGACCAACGAGGAAGCAGTCAGCCCCGGGTGATACTGTCGAAGAAGTTGACATCAAGTTGAACAGCCGAAAAATTTTATATAGTTTCATGGTATTTCTTTGAAACATCTATTTTTCAATTCATTCTAATGAAACTTTGTGTTAGGGTGGGGAACAGAGTAGAGATATTTGATTAAATGTTTCGTTGGATCCAGGTATTTGTCTGTGATTGAGACATATTCCAGTTTTTTTATACATTTTGGTATAAGCTCAAGTCTGCCCACATTATGTCTTTAAAAGTTCTCAATGAATTTTAATGAAAATTTGTTGAAGAATGAAATTAGTGTGGGCTGATTTGTAACTCAACGGGAACATTTTATTAGAAATATGGAGTAAAGTTTTATGAATCCTTAACATTAGTTCTTTAAAAGGAAATAAGCCACCCATTTTTTATGGCCTGGTGTGTATGATTTTCCAGATGGTGTCCAGAATGGCCCCCAAATATTTTTAATACCAATCATTCGTTCTCTCTTGACAAGTTTCTTCAATTGTGTTTGTGTTATCAAGCGTGCTTGATAACAGATCAAAATTCTGCCACAATCTGTTCACAGGAAAGGTGTAAGTAATGGCATTCAAACTGACAGCCAAATTATTTGCTTCATAAAAAACTCCTCCATACATATCCCAAAAATACAACAAAGGGATTATCTGCATTTTTTTTTTTCGTTTTTTTTTTGTAATATCAGTTGTGCTCAATGACATGCTAAATATCTATGACAGTCTGACTACACACCATGCACCTACACAGTATAATTTTCAAGATGGCGTATAAAGGCCTTATTACAGTCATACTTCATGTACTCAGCATTACACATAAGAAATCCATCTCAAAATCACGTCTTTCCTACCCTGCAGCCCACGTAGAATGTAGAGCAACATTCCCAGACGACATGCTCCACGTTGCACAAACTAAACAAAGTGACGAACCGAAAATGAATGCAATAGATCGAATATATGTATACGGATTACAAGTGTTTGGACAAAGTTAATATAAACTAGATTTTAAAAGAATTCAATGTCTTTATAATTGAAGAACTTTGTTAGATCCATTAAGTTTTATTCTGGACTTTTCATGCCCCCTACTATAAAAGCCACAGGATTCTTTTTTTATATATTTCTCTGTCTACCGCTAGCCTTTTCTAGCTAAGCCTTTTCGATGAATCGTTCCAGTGTTTTGCATTTAAACTGTAATCGTTGACTTCGTGGTATAATGGTAAAACTAGCTCATTTGAACAAAACATTTCAACATTTGAATGATCGATAATGACTTCAAAGCCTGTAATTGCATCAACGATTGAGTATCGTGAATGATGGACTTTTGGTCACCATATTTTCTGGCATATAAGATGCACAATATTAAGCACACATCAATTTCAGCAGGAATATTATCTATTTTTTTAAAGCAATCCTCTTTTTCCTCTGATCTTCATACTCCTCATCACCATTAGATCATTGTTAAGTTAATTCAACAATTTCCTTTACCCATAAGTGATGAAAGTCCGTTTCAATTTACAAGCTTTTATATGACAGCTAAATATTGATGAGTAAAATGGAGAAACTTGATATTATCCAAAATGTGTAAGTATGATCCAACAATAAAAACACCGTCATATAACGGGTGATATTCTAATATTCTAATACACACACACACACACACACACACACATATATATATATATATATATATATATATATATATATAATGTGTTGATCATTTTTAATGGTTCATTACAGATGGTACATTTTGTTTTACTTAAAGGAGTTTTCCAAATGAACGGTCAGAAGATATTCTTTTTAAATTTATATACCCATTCGGAAATTCCAACTCTATCTACTTATTTCTGCAGTTAGGGGAAGACTGACCAACACTTTAAACTTATTGGTCAGCTGCAGTCATGCAGAGAATAAGTTAGGTCAGATTTTTCTTGGGTGGGATATGATGTTGATAGTGTTCTAATCCTTCTATTTTTCCTATCTAATTTGGTTCATTTTACTTTGTGAATTTATTTTCATCCATTTAAAAATTTTATTCGTTTATTTGTTTATTTATTAGTTTGAGTTAGTATTAGTTTGAATCAGTACCTGGACCCTTTCCCCTTTTCCATTTAGTTACTATAACCACTCCACTGATGGTATTGAGCACTTTATTGAATTAGGATCTACTTAATACATTAATGCATACACAGGCATTTGTTTTATATTCTATAATTGGTAATGAGGTGACCGGGGCTAGGTTGTGCATTTTAACTTAGAATGCTGTAATTTCTGTGAAATCAATTAAAATGCATGTATGACCAGAAGTTACAATTGAAAATAAGACCTCCTTTGGAAAAACACTTAGAAAGATAAACGACACAGATTACTACTTTGAAGATTGCTTTGTTATTTTGCAGAACTTTTGTTTTTTCCCAGCTTCAATAGCATACAATTACAATGTATCAACCAACCCTAAATGCATTGATACCTTTACATTCTTTTCACTGGAAAGGTTCCGACAGAAGCTGCTTAAAATGTAGCATACATACTGTTCATTGCCAGCTCTCATATATATAGTCAACGCTATCATCAACTGCATGATACAGAATAAACTAGAAAATCGTTTGTCAAGGTGAAAAGGTTACTTATCAGGCTAAAGAAAAAACGTTTCTCATGAAGAACATTTCATGCTTGCGAACCATATGACTCAATCTTGCTTAAAATGAGACTGACAGTGGCGCTATCAAGTGGTTGAAACAAAAGTTAGAGCAAGTGATTAAACCAGCCCCGTGACCAACTAGCCCTAGACTCCCAAATATCCATTAGTAAACGAATATATATATATATATATATATATATATATATATATATATATATATATATATATATATATATATGTATATATATATATATATATATATCAAACTTACCTATTCCAGATTCTGTTAGATATAGTCCGATCAAGATTATCTGCCTCCTTGGAAGCTGGAACGGTGATTTTCACTCGCATAACAAATCAGAAACAAGAAAGCATTAAATATTTTTCGTGAGTGAATTGGTCGCAAAACCAAGCTACAATTTGAGAAAAAATAGCACATCTTAACACGGAACCCAGTATTATTAGTTCCTTCCAAAATAAAGCCAAGCGCATATAGCCAGTTGTCTGGACAAGAAAATTAGCTGTCGACGTTGAGCATTCCCGAAAGCCTTCGTCGTGCACCGTCATTAGAGCAAGGATGGTCAGGTAATACATCGTGGGCTCTTTTTCTCCACATTCGTCTTCTGATACCCCCCCCCATTAATGAAATTGATTGTTGGAATCCTGTACGATCAGAATCTGCCAAGTTCATAATAAATATCATCGGGAAAAGCCAAAAAGGGAACCTTTCTTAAGTTTTTTTTGTGTGTGTGTGTGTATGTTTGAGTAAAATGTCCTTGTTGGTTCATTTTGCAAATGCGATTCTATCTAGAATTATGTCGGTTTGCCGTTCGTGTGGCAAAATATCAAGATACTATCTATATCAAGATTGTTCTTTTTTTATGCTAAGCCTCCAATGGTGTCCATAGAATTTTCTATTTTTAAACGCCAATCCTCCGATGGCGTCTATCGAAATTGTAGTTTTGGGGCGCATCTGTCCGTAATTTTCAACTTTATGAAGCAAATTCTCAAATGGCGTATGTCGAAATTGTCATATCATTATTGCAAACCTCTGATGGCGTCTATTTAGATTGCCATTTTCTTACGCCAACCTCCTGATGGGATCCATCGACCTTATCATTTTCTCTTTTCTCTGACCACAGAAGGCGTCTGTAGAGATCGTTATCTTCTCAAACCAAATTTTAGATGCTGTCTGTCGATTTTTTCCTAAGATAATCCCGATAGCAACTATGGAGATTGTTATCTTCTCATGCCAACCGGTTTTTTATTCTGAAACCGACTTTCTGTTGGCCTTTTTGGATAAATTGATGATACTTAACGATAAAAAAATCATTGGGACGAATCAGATCAGTTTTACACGATCGTGTTGGTCCAGTTGATACGGTTGGTCAGTTGAGATGGTTGTGTCTAGTTAGTTGGGTTTGGGATGTGTTCTCATTTTTGGCGTCTTACGGTGACCGTTGTTCATAATCAAACGCTGAATTCAACTGTGAAATTAAATTGTAAAAGAACATCAATAAGGTTGTATGATATGGGGTGTACTGAACAGTTTCAGATTTGGAGACATTCAAAAACGAACTTTCCAAGCCTTTAAGTATCTCCCAATCACCCAATGGTGAAGAAAGACATGAGCGAATACAGAAATCTACACTGGAAAAAGGTTTGTTTACTCAAAAATTTCTACATTGGCTCTTACCTCCTTTTACAATATCTAAGAAAGTTTTCTATGATTTCTTTTTTTTTTAATAAACCTGTTGCTTGTATCACAATTCGCACATTTTTCGCATTACCCAGTTCGACTAAGTAACCAGATATGCAAGTCCCACAAGTAGGGATTTCAACCTGGTGTGGCTTTCACTATTCAACAGAACATCGTATGGCATTTTCCGCAAAAGAAGAAATCGAAAGCATTTTCAACCTACGTTACAAATATTGCCGTTAACGAGAAAATGTTCGGTTTGCTATTGTTTTTAACTTAGCAACGCCTGGAAAATATATCCTCTCTTTGCATACACCTGAAGAAGGCTGTAGAATAGGTATCCTAATAAGTTGTGGAAGCAATAAAAAAAAAAAGAGTTTTTTCACTTGTATATTACTAGGTATTCATGTGTAGACGAGGAAGTTGTTGAATAGAATTTATTACACTTTTGATCAACCTTTCAATAAAAACATTTTAGTTGGAAAATATATATATATATATATATATATATATATATATATATATATATATATATATATATATATATATGTATATATATATATGTATGTATGTATATACATATACATATAAGGGCCTTACGTAAATTATTGATCTGTTTATATCTCAGTTTACCTTTGTTTTGCATCGCAGACATGATTGTCGTTTGTGACTTGATACATTATGCCAGGGGAAATACACTACAATGTGATTTACAATTCCTTCTTTATTGATACTCAGTTATGTAAATTAAGTTGTTATTTTATTTCCAATTTTCCGAGATTGCTTCCAGTATAAATTTCTTTTCGAATCTTATCTAAAGTTGTGATTATTAACCTACTTTCTGAAGCAGATGATATCCTCCATGGATTTGTATCTTCAAAATTGTCATAGAGAGAAGCTTTGACAAAAACAGGGGATAGAACATTTTGAAAATGAATATTTGTCAATCTTGTTAATTTTATTGAATTCTTAAAAAGTTTCAGTTTTTTCATTCATCTGATACAGGCTGCAGAACTGAAATAGTGAGACTTTCTGCACGTCCACACAGAACTGGTAATAGGTCCATGCCAGATGATTAATATGGATCCGATTTTTAACTGCTCATCAGGTATTTTTCTAATCAGCAGTAGATACATATGATTCATGTATGGGTATATACAAGATGTACATACAATAAAACAATAATCAAGTAAAAGTCACAATCTTTGATATTTCTATGTATTTTGGGATAGGGAATCGATGTAGAATGATTTCAGCAGAGAATCATAGGATTAAGGGGCTTGAATCTGCAGTACTAAAAATAATTATTTTACCATCGAGAATCCATCTCTGACAATTTCATTGTGATTTAGATGGCCAAATGCAGGCTTAACTTACTGCATGCTGATACAAGCTGTAGATTTAGATAAAACTGCGTTCATAAATTTACCAGGTTACACAAGACACAGCGAGTTGTGTGAAGAAAGGATGAATAATACCCAGCATCCCAGAATAACTGTATAGAAATCCTTACAAAATGTTAGTAACACTGGAGAACAATGTGCAGGAATGACCATTGACTCTCTTGAAATGTGGGGAAAATACTTGGCTCAGTTTCTCCCTTCAATTTTATCTCTTTACGGAACCTATATGATGATTCCTATCCAAATTTCAATATTCATTGCCAAAAACAGAGGACAACATCAAATCAGAGACCAAAGTTGTACGAATCAGACTCCATTGATTTATCCCACGACCTCCAATCTTTAACAAATCATCGTGATGTGGAATGTCTACCATGCAAAATATTTCAAAACCATCCAATATTCATTTTAAAATATCTAGTAAGTGTCGATTTTTGAATAATTTTGGATGTGAAAACTTTTAGTATCCAATTTTTGGTATAGCTCAGAGGCTATTCACTATTTTTCTCCAGCTTCCGTCTTCACATCGTTGCATAGATTGGTACCCCTTATAATAAAATTGCACTGGGAAATATCAATAGATGTTGGAAGAATCAAACAATGAGCTTATAAGTATATAATTATAGTTTTATAGTTTACACTTTTTCAAAAAGACGAAAACAGGGGATCTGTCTGAAAACATTGGTATCACCACAGAACACAAAGAGCGCAATGCCACATACAGAGACTTTGACATTCCTGTTTTAACAGATCGCTATGTTATTATGGAATTCAACAATGCAACCGTCAAGAACCCCCTTTGGCATTGGTGAAATCGATGACAGAAGACCCTCTAAGTTTAATGCAAAATAAACTAGACCATATGGCGAGGAAAAGAGGGTAGACTCTTGGTATCATCACAACAAGCCTACTGATGACGTCATAAGCCATACCCCGTACTGCCGGGAGAGTACCAGGATCAAGGGATGGGGAAAGGGAAAATTCAATATCTTTTGAATATTATCTTATGACGTGATTAACTTATCTTATGATGCCTTATATCATGACTTCATTATTGGGCTTAGTGAAATGACAACAAAAGTCTACTTTTTCTATGCCACATGGACTAGTCCATGGATACAGAGAGAGAGAGAGAGAGAGAGAGAGAGAGAGAGAGAGAGAGAGAGAGACTGGACTTCTCTAAAGCATACGGGGACTACCGCAGCAAATATACAATCTGAGAAAAAAAATCCTGGATCCTGGATCAACTGCAAAAGTTAATCACTTCTCACTTAAAATATAACCAGCCCATCCACAATAATTCATTGGAATTCGTTTAAGACTTTTGTAGATGTCTTATAGACTCACAAGAGTTAATATAGAATTGTATAAAATATGAAAAACAAAATATATCTCGTAAACAACCTGCTATGATTCAATACAATGTCAGTATGACTGAGTCTAAAGTAGATGGGAGATCCAAAGAGCGAGTAATGTACTAACAAGAAATAAACGTCTGTTTGTTGGTTTGTGTGTGTGTGTGTGTGTGTGAGTTTACTCTCTCTCTCTCTCTCTCTCTCTTTCTCTGTCTGTCTGTCTGTCTCTTTCTCTCTCTCTCTCTCTCTCTATATATATATATATATATATATATGTATATAATATGAACTGGAGAGAGCGAGACAGAAACGAGAGTAAAGTGTACAGAAGTTAGGTTCATTCATCCGTAAATGTTTGTATTAATAGTCTGGACGTATTTCAGGAGGTATTCCCATCTTCAGTAGTGTGTGTGTGTGTGTGTGTGTGTGTGTGTGTGTGTGTGTGTGTGTGTGCACGCGCGTTTGAGTGTTCCTTTGGAAGTCATAAGTTTGATATTGAACGTAAGTCCACCATCAGGAGTTTTGCTTTGTAAGCTAAAAATGGTATCCTGTCTGCTGGGGGCATCTTGTTGTGTGAGAGAAAGTCCATCCGGTGTATGGTTTAGCAGCAGCACGGGGTCTTTGAGAGGGCATAAGGTGTGAGGGTAGGAGAGAAGTGATGTTGTGTTAGATTGTGTTGGTATGTTCTTATTGTTCCATGAGTTGAGGAAATCTATATCCTGGTTCCCTATGGAGGGGTATATAGAGATCTTGAAATTTATGGTGGTGAGCTTGTTATCCTTGCAGGACTTTAAAAAGTCCAAGTGTGACTCGGAGCAGGTAATTTTGTCTTTTTTGCACTTGAGTCAAACCGACCATATTGTTATATTTTCTGGTGAAGTGGATTCCATTATAGTGTTGGAATGGATGCTCTTGGCTGATTTGCTGGTTGTTGTAGGCGTATGTTCTTTCTTCATCTCTTAGTATATATATATATATATATATATATGCATGTGTGTAAATCCTTACATACATATAAATCCATATATATATATGTGTGTGTATGTGTGTGTGTGTGTGTGTATCGTATGCGGTTATTCTATTTACGTTGTGTTGGCCAAGTTGTACGATAGCAATAATATAACGCAATTTATAATCATTACGTCGGATCATACATATCCATCTCTTAATGAATATCCGTATATATAGACAACTTAATCATGAACCAAGGAGAGACGCTCAAAAGAATTGCCGAAAGGTAAGGGCAAGTGATCACCCCGAGCAGATAAGGAGAGGAGTTCAGTAATTTAGCAACATTGAGGGATACCTCGAAGAAAAAACTAGACACTCCAGTATTCTATCAAGAACCCACATATGACCCCACCATAAGATACCAAGAAATTATAATTAATTCACCCAATAAAATACAAACAAATAATATATTTCACAAAAAGCAATAGAAACAATTAAACCAGTAAACCCCGACTATGGTCGTTTCTACTTCCTTTAAAAGATACACCAGAAGAAGAATCTTCAATTAACTACCCGTAAAAATCAAACTATTAAAATTCGTTGATCACTACATAAAACCCATAGCCTAAAATGTAAAATATTACCAACGAGACACGACATACCGACTGAATAGAATTAGTAACATTAAAACAATACTGCATGATGCAATTCTCGTCACAAAGGATTATGGTTGCTATATTCTGATATCAAACACGACCAAGATATGTCAGTCCTTAAAGAATGCCCTGACAACAGAGCAATGAAATAAAAATTAAAAAAATCTAACATAGGAGCAATAACTGTGCTAATAAACCATATTTGAACACTCAACAACTTGAACTTCAATGGAAAATATTTCCTCCAAATCAAAGGTTGTAGCGTGGGCACTGCCCTAGCCCTATTATACGCTACGATATAGATGGGAAAATCTTAGAAGACATACGTATCCCCATAGATTAAAATCTACTGCCCCTTCTCTGTTAGATACATAAACGATATTATCCTTATTTATACA
Organism: Thysanoteuthis rhombus; assembly: GCA_963457665.1. NCBI lineage: Eukaryota > Metazoa > Mollusca > Cephalopoda > Oegopsida > Thysanoteuthidae > Thysanoteuthis > Thysanoteuthis major. The sequence goes on from OY735203.1 coordinate 11,777,612, forward strand.
GGTGGATAAACAAAACTTCACGAATTCATTTCAAACCTAAATATGAAACATGACTTCATCAAATTTGATCATGGAAAATCAATGCAATCTTTTGCATTTCTGAACATCCGTTTGAACATAGATAGAAATAAATAACAACAAACAGCAATCAACACTAAATCCATTGACACCCATAACTATCTCCACTCTGAATCCTCCCACCCCAAACACCTAAAAAAAAAAAACACGCTACATTTTAAAAGGGGGACTCATCCCAGAGTCAGCCTTTTACTATCCGTCAGTGGACACAGACCTTCCCCAAGATTTGCCACACCTCTCTATCGTGGGTGTTACGGAACCAATACTTTCTGAACTTATTTAGTTCGTCATGCTATCTTATATTTTGTCAGTTCTGGTTTCGCATATGATCTCTGGGAATCTGTATTGCCCAGCAGTTTTCTGACATTCTTGCAACATGACCAACTCATTGCCATTCAAGTTTTCTCGTGGATTTAATGATATCTGGAACACCTGTCTTTTCCCTGGTATATTGGGTTGTCTTCTGATCTTTCGGTGTGAGGTTGAGTATGATTCTCTCTTGTGCACGTTGCATGGTTTTCACTCTGAGGGTCAGTCTTTTAGATAGGTTCCAGGTTTTAGCTCCATAGTAGATATATTGGTCTACTTTCTCCAGTTTTACATCTTGGGTTTTGATTGCTGTATCTTTGTCTTCAACATATTCGTTGTACATGACATTTGTTTCAAATCGAATATTGTATTCTAAGCCGAAATATCAACCCAAAATAAACCCTTAGAAGTGAAATATCATATCGGAATATCGAAAACACCCTTCAAACTTAGATTAGTCAACTACATATTATCTTTTACGAATGAAAAATGTAAATATAGTTCTTCACCGTGAACATATTATTAGAGAGTGATTGATAACAATCTCAGACTGACTGTAAAATTGAAAATATTAGACAAACATACATGTGCCAAAATATTGAAACTCCATGCCATGTATGCCTAAATGCAAAATTCGAAATCTTTAGTTTTGCCAATGGAACGAAATTCATAAAACAGAATTATTGAACAGGAAAGTGAAGTAGCGTTAAAATGCCGACACCACTCAAAATTTCGATTAACAAACATAACTCAATAACCCATGTATAGATATAAGAAAAAACTAACGTGGATATCTTATTCATATAACCATCTTCTTAGATATGAGGAAGTAGACCCAATATAACCAAATAACCCACTAAGGCCATATAAAAGGAATCTTAGGAGGGGAAATGAATTTAAGTGAAAAAAAAAACACTCACAGAGAGGATACATACCAAAAATTGAATTGATAGAAGCACCACTTACTGATGATATAAACACTCACTCTATGTCCCCTGGTTTATAATTTATAACTGCCAACAGATATGCATCCCATTAAAAAAAATTAAATATAGCAAGTAATATCCCACCACTAATCTACAATAAAGTAAAGAAAAGAAAGGCCTTACGACCTGAAATCTGAAAATGACCGGATCTTTCGCCTGAAGAAGATCAAACAAGACAGACACATGAACGTGTTGGTATTGAAAATCGTCATTCCATTATATTTCAAGCTCTACTCTAAACCAAGAATATTAAAAGTTGAATGTATCGGGCAATTTATGAAATAAACCCATCGTACATTGGATATTGTATCATATTGTATTGCATCACTGATTTGTAGTATCACACATGCACACACACACACACACACATATATATATATATATATATATATATATATATATATATATATATATATATATATATATACATATATATTGTGCAAAATGGAGAATCACGGCATTTTTAAGAACTCGAAGCAAGTCTTGGCGAAAATGAAAAATGAAAAAAATGAAAATTGAAAGAAATTTATCATTTTCATGTGGAGCTGATTATGGTATACACATATATGGTTTCCTCATTATCCGACAGTCGAACGTTCCCATAAAACCCTTCCGTGAGCCCAAGTTATGTTGAGTGAATAAACAATTTCTATTAACTTTTATAGAAAAAAATTTGATCGTTGACTGACCCCAAAAATAGCGATTATATCATGATAGGATGAGTCATTAGAGGTTGGACTGGTGGTTGGGGGATAGGGGAGACTTTGTTGTATAGAAGAGACGGAGAGAGAGTAACAGCTCTCTCCGAAATAAAAACTGAACGATAAGTAGGGTGGAGTCTTCCAAGTTGGAAACGGACTAGGGGTGTTGAGCACCCAGAGAAAATTAATCACACTCTTGCTGTAATGCTGTGCATTGCACCTATGCTCAGTTTGGTCTGGTACAAGGCCACAAATATGGAGGACCGAATAAGAATCAAATGCATAACAATCGTAATAGATTCGGGACAAGTTTAGTACGTGTCACTCAACGCCAAGACATCCACTGACGTTTCAAGATAATTTTTATTCTATTCTCGGCCAGCACGAAGTCACAACAATTTGATAAAGATCTTATCAATTCTCGGTTCATATGCTTTCTCGAGATATCTTCTCTACTATCGCTCTATGCTAGGCGCCCAGAAAGACACGGCATACCCGTCATTGTTGTTTATTCTATTAGAACAAAAATAGATAAAGTGTGCATGAACTGGCTCATATAAAACTTGTCCGATTCTTGGAGAGGAATAAAGAATACGAATATGTCGATAACTCACGTTCGGTTCCCGTTGTTAGACTCAACAGATAACGAAAGTAGGTAATAATTTCAGATAGCAGGTCTTGGTAGTCACTCTATAGAAACCATCATGTGACCAATATCTTTTGGCAGCATGTCGTGTAAGGGGTTATGAAATAAAAGATTGGAAATCGGGGCAATCATTGAATAAGTTACCTCTCTCGCATTTTGTGGGGCGGTGATTACTGAAAAAGTGTGAATGGTGGTGGATACAAACTGAGGGACCAATTTAGATTAAACTCACATTGCTAATTGAACCCCCTTCCCCTAAACAGAAAATATTCATGGGGGAGAGATTTTCACAAATAAAAACAAAAAGTTTTCTCAAGATGTGTGATACATACATAGCCAGCCCGCCGATCAGAAGCCTCTGGTGGCAGTTTTGTTGAAATCTTCGGTTGAAAGTTTCTAATACATTATTTAGAAATGTTTCAAACCGCCAACTCTTTATTGGTTTGAAAGCAGAGTGCCTATTGCTAAACTAGAGTTTTATGAACTGGTTGAATATAAGCGATCGTAACTGGGTTGCTTGAGTGTTATGCACCCACTAAAGCGCAAAATCTGCTACAATAATTACAGTATGTAATACTCGGCTAAACTCCTTCAAGATTTATCAAACTTTGTAAAGCACAAGGCTACCAGTGTTGAGCAAATGATGAGGATTGAAGTTATAGTTCTAGCAATCATCTGCTACCATGGAATGCTAACCTCTGCTCTACGGCGTTACGCTGTGGGACTGGATAATCTTCCGAATTTTAATCATTAAGACCTTTATCATAACTCGGCATCACAGTCAATGATGGCACAGCTGCAGTATCAGAATTTGAAGTCATGTAAAATAAAATTCCATCGAAGGATAAATATGGTCAGAATAAATTCTATTTATGACATCAAAAAATAATAAGATCCCATTAATCCTAAAGGGAAGGGTGTATAACCAATGCATCCTCCCAATAGCCACTTATGGAGCTGAAACATGGAACCTAACCAAGAGACAGACCCGTAAACTGAGAACCATGCAACGTGCACATCAAAAAATAATGCAGGGCCTCACATGGAGAGACCACAAAACAGCACAGTACATCCGAGAAAAGACAAGAGTTAGAGACATCATAGAATCCATAAAAAATCTCAAATGGCGGTGGGCTGGCCATGTTGCAAGAATGGCAGACAATCGACGGACATCACGACTCACAGCATGGATTCCCTGGGACCACATGCGCAACCGAGGCCGGCAAAATGTTAGATGGAGAGAAGAGCTAGACAAGTACTGGCTCCGTGACGCCCATGATAGAGAAGTGTGGCAAATCCTGGGGAAGGTCTATATCCAACGACGGATGCTAAAAGACTGATGATGATGATGATGATGAGTGTTTTCCACAGAGAAAAAAATCAAAAATAGAATTTTTGAAAGAAAAAAATATGTAGAAATATTTAGATTCTTGAGAATCTTGATGCTTTGATAAACAATACAGAATAAGGCTCCTAAAATGTCGAAGCTTTTTTTCCTTAGAAAATTCCAAGTCTGTAGACCCAACGGTAAGGCCAGGAACATACAAATATATAAACATGAGAACACATACACGTATAAATCTGATGAAAAGATCGAACCTTCCACCATCTTTGATGCCTAAGGTTGATCAATAAGTATCAAGTCCGTCCATCTATTATAGTTTCCGTCTATCCGTCCGATGGTCTCACTTGAAAGCTTACGTTGTGAGGGCAGATGGTAGAGGAGAGGTTCTGGCGATGGAATTGCCACTCAACAACCGAGAAAGGGCGAGATGAAGGAGAGGAAGGCAGAATAAGTGTACGCAAAAGTGGCGGTACAGGTTTATTTGCTAATGGAGAATGTGTGAACTCTTCCGTTGGGGAAAGATAAATGAGGGGAAATTGAAACTGCTTTTGAGTATCCGTGTACAGAGAATTTGGTGAAGCATCGGTGATCAATGCTCCAGGCAATTCCCCTGATATTTCTCCAGATACAACAGTGCTTTAGATTCCCACCCCTAGTTATACCGTAAGCAAAGCAACAAATATTTTACTAGAATTTTTACAAAGCTTTTTTTTATTATTATTAATCATAAAATTCATCTCAGTTTTCCGATTATCAAAATATATTTTTGAAGGAACAAATTTGAACAAAGGTACAAGTTTCAATCTATTTCCATTCTCGAATTTTAAATATTTTTGCGAATTTCCATATTATTAATAATTAAATTATTCGCAATTCATAGAAATTTGACAGCTATTTATTTCTTGAAAATCCTTCTCCTATCGAAATCCAAGAGGAAAAACATATATAAGCTATTTGGTGAAGCTGTTCAAGATAACGGAACTGTCTCCATTCAACTAACTCATCAGAATTTCCATCGGTACTGTGGTTGTTCCTATCCTGAGGCGGAAAGAATCGAAGTGGTTATACATTTTCTCGAGAATTCATCCTTATTCCTTGTTTCTCTTGGTAATTGTCAGGTGTTGCCCAGAAGAAACAATGCCAAAATCTCCACAGTGGTTGCGGTGCCAGGTGCCAATTACATGTCTCCGAAATACTGGAGAAAATGAATAGCACCCCAAATTGAGTACAGCAAGACAGATAATAAGAAAATGTGAAGAAATCGATATGAATAAAGAAGAAGAAGAAGAAGAAGAACAAGAACAAGAAGAACAAGAACAAGAACAAGAACAAGAACAAGAACAAGAACAAGAGGAGGAAGAGGAGGAGGGGGAGGAAGAAAAGAACATGAACAATCACAAGAACAAGAAGAAGAAGGGGGGAAGAAAAAGAAGAAGAAGATTGCGGAGGGCAATAAGAAGAAGAGGAAGAGAATGATGTATGGAGGAAGAAGAGAGGAAAGGAGAGAAGATGATACAGTGAGGAAAGCAAGATAGGGGAGGAGAGAAGAAGAGAAAAATGATGATGGAGAGAGGGGGATGTATAAAGAAGAGGACAAAGGTGATAGAAAGTGTTGGATATGGAATTAAAAGAAAGAAATAGAGGCAAAGAGGAGGCAAGTTCGGCTGCCCTAGGGTCAAACACCATTTCTTCATCAAAATCAGAAAATTAAACGTAAGAGAAAACATTTCCCCATACGAGATTATTCGAAAATTACGACTCATGTTTCTGCTCCTTTGGGATGCTTTTTCCAAAGGCATTAATGCAAAGTTATCAGAAACTACCTTGACCGAAATTCGAACCTAGTTCTGTTATGCCAACTCGAGATAGAGAAAATGAAAGATAAATAATCATAAATTCGATGGTCCCTTAGTATGTTTGTATGGATGTATGATCGAAATAGAAGCAAAAGGATATTCAAAAAAATCATGACTGCACTCAGATTGCCCCATGGACTCATTCTTGATAAGAATGATTGGATTCGAGATTTATCTACAGTGATATAGCGTCGACAGCCGTATATCAACGGATCTTTTCAAATAATCGTATTTAGCAAAAGTATTTTTACGATGATTATTGCTAATTAATTTTTTCGAATATTCAACAAAAATGAATTTTAAGGAACTTTTTGGAAAACTGGGAAATTTTGCACACATTAATTTTCCTCAAAAATTGAAAATTTCTGGAAGAAATCAAGATCATATTCAGTATTTAGAGAGACTAAATTGACTACAGAAGCAGAAAATGGTAAAAATGATTGTTACACTAGGCGATATACAAAGCAAGAACAGTACAGAAGTACAAAGAAAAATTTTGAATCCAGTGTTTAAGTAAAGTCTTTGACAAAAGAATTGTACATAACATTCTAATAAGCATTTGTACGACAGGACCGGCCAACCAATCTGAATTCAAAGTATTGCCACCAAAAATGACACATTTTTCACTCTGCCAAAACAGGAACACGTCTGGTGTACAACGAAAACAGATTCAGAAATAGCCAGCCTCCCTACCCTGTTGTTTTGTGGCCTTTCATGGATCTGCAGGTTGGGAACTCTGTGCTAAATCAATTTAAGATAAACTCTGCGCCCCTCTCTCCTGTGCCAAGTCCAGATACATAGAAGGTTAATGGGCGGTGATCACTAGGAAAAACACTCAGGATTTCTGTTGAACATAAATTAAGGGATCAATTTTGAATATATTTACATTGCAGATTGAAAACCCCTCTAAAAACTTACTTGGGGGGTTGAAAATTCCTTGTCCTGCAGGAGGAATATGTGCAAATTTTCAAGTTTATCAAATGAACAGTGCGTTTTGTACCAAGACCTGATAGATAGATAGATAGATAGATAGATAGATAGATAGATAGATAGATAATTCCTGCCCCACTCTGTGCCCTGTGTCAAAACTAGAGACTTACATACTATGAAAATTAAGGATTCTATGAAACCAATAGTACCAACCACTTAACTAACCATTTGCACGATAGTAACCTGCCCCCTCCCGCAATTAACCTGTCTATGTCACCCCCCCCTGTCAAGTCCAGATAGAAGATTAGTGGGCAGGAATCACTATAAAGAAAATAAATGGAAGATAGACTGATTAATAAACAAGTCTGAATTATGTTGGACACAAACAAAGGGAACAGTTTAGGATAAATTTATATTGCAGATTTAACTCCTCGCTAAAAAGACTATTCGGTTGCGGGGGTATGAAAAAAACAAACAAACAAAAGAAACATTTTCTCTTATCCACGAGAGGAGTGTGTGTGCAAAATCTCAATTCTTTTCAATGAACAGTGAGGTATGTGCCAAGGGTTGATACACAGTGCCTAGTTAATATAAGAACCCCCCGGTGATAAATAATTGATGTATGAACTTTTGTTTTCCTTTCGTGAATTTTCCCCATATTCGCTCACTCGTTCTTGAAACAACTCACAAAGGTTGTGCACCGTTTTCAATATCGAATGAGTGAGTGCGTGGAATTTTACAATTTACAACGCTTATTTAATACAATAAGTCATCTGTATGATTCCAGCCAAGATACTTTATTTTTGTCATTTTCAGCATCCGTAGTCGATTTCGACAACAGTTGAAATTTTTATCTGAGCAAAACGACGGATTGCCGAATGTTATTATAAGATAGAAACAGCTTTTTTCACGTCGAAATCCCAAAACAAACTTCTGATTTGAAGCATTTTAATAATGCTCACAGAAAAAGCTGAGCAGACTATCATGGCTTGTCCGACGGTGCGTGGAGGCGTATACAGGTCTCCCTGGGACACTGCATAAACCTTCCTGAGGGTGTGCGACACCTGACACCAAGATTCGCACAACCAGTACACTCTATCCATTTTGGCTTGCACCATACCCGCCCACACTTATTAGAGAATATATTCTATTTCTTTATTGTCAAATGGGCAGTTATTTCTTCCCCAGGCTACAGCAGCATACAGAATACTCTATGTAATGAAGAATAATTAGATATCTAGCGAAAATATCACTTTGTTTCGAGGAACACCTGGAAAGGTCGTGCAGAGCCCTGAGGTTCCGTGGAACAGTGTTTTAATACCGCTTTATCAATTCTTAGGTATACGTGAAAGATAAAACACATTAGAGATATATTCACTGTTTGTATGACTATCGGTTCCCGAATGTATTGTCTATGATAAATAATAAATGATACATACAAAAATTCGTTTGTTTACCAAGTGATAACTAACTGATAGAGATATATTCACTGAAGAGAATATAAAGCTCCATCGCTAAATGAATGTTGCGAAAACACATTCAGAAAATTATATAAACGATTATTTCGCAGCTTTCACGTGTATTTGTTTCATTGCTGTTAGAGGAACACTACTTTTCTTCTTGTATATGACAGCTGGCAAGATTAACAAAGACAGTTTAGTAAATCATCATAACGTAAAATAACGTTGATACCAATCTCATTATTACTCTCCTTGTTGTTGAATATATACATATATATATATATATATATATATATATATATATATATATATATATATATATATATATATATATATATATAATGCATTCACATTTTTTACTTTGTGTGATAATAAATTCTTCATGATGTTCTTAACACATTATGACTCTTGACTAATTTTGAATTCTTATTTTTTAAAGTTACCCTAAAATTAAAATCATTACGGTTATTTATGTTACATGGATGCTGTCAATACACATTCAAATAATTCAATGATCAAGGCTAAACTCGTATATTTACAAATATATGTAAATATATATAGAGAAAATCTAGTATTATGATTCATTATATACCTTATGTTTTAAGCGTATTGGCTTTTTACTTGACAGTATGTCTCTATTTGTACCAAGTGCTCTCCAAACAATCGTTATGCGCCATCTTTTTTTATTTGCCTGGTCTTTGTCTAGCTTTGTGGCATGACTTAGGAGAATGTATTCCTTGACTTCTTCTAAGGCTTCATCGTCTATTCTTATGGTCTTTTTTGGAGCTTTGTTATTGAACAACTTTCATCCATGCTTCGTTAATCTCTAACGCTACTTTTTCGCTTTCTTTTTCTAGATCACTTAAGATGTTCTATAGATCTACGAGCGAAGCCCAGAAACTTACAGAATCAATCGAAAGCAAATGCAGAATAGCATAGAATCAAATGGAAAGAGCAATGTTAGGAATAGCTCTTACCGATAGAAAAAGATCAACTTAGATCCGAGAAAGGATAAGGGAGAGAGATAACGTATAAGTAATTAGGCAACAAAAATAGAGATGGGCAAGATACAGGGATGGAAGATGGTGCAAAAGGCTAACCTTTTGGTGCCCGTGGGACAATAATCGCGATGGAACAGACCAGACACAAAACATGACAGATATTATCACAATCACGTTCGTCGTGGAAGAAGACGGGAAGGCCTTTGTCCAGAAGTAGGCTGATGATGATATATGTAATAGAGGGGAAAGTCGTTTTTCAAGGGGTCCAGGGGCGTAGATGAGGGAGAAGTTGGATGTGATTTTAAATTACTCCCCGAGCCCCTAACAGATAGTAGCATCAAAAATCATTATGAATTGTAGTTCACCTTCCTTTTCTAACATTTTACAATAACAAATCTGACCAAATGGGGTGGGGTTCTTTCAAGGAACCAAGCATCCCTCCCAGGCTCTCTAATCTCTAGCTACAACACTGCTTTTGAGAGGATTGCGAACTGAACAAGATTTTTTAAGTGTCTACGGTCCCTCAGTAATACCTTTGTAGACCCTCATATATCTGCAGCTATCAGGAAGGGAATAACTTCACTAGATTTTGGAGGGAGGACTTTTCAGGGGGCCAATCTCCTCGAGTCTCCGATTCCTCAGCTATGCTCATGAGTTCCCTAAAATATCTAATTATTGAAAAGGGTTCTGCAAATAGATGAAGTTTAAAGACCACTGATATAAAGCGATTATAACAGCATATAAGAGCAGTGTGTGTGTGTGTGTGTGTGTGTGTGTGTGTGTGTGTTCCTCAGTGTCACAATCGTTCACATAACCGGGAATTAAGTTGCTGGCCTCAATGCATATTGCCATTATATCGGTGTCCATTGCTGTGACACTTAGGTCGTAATAGCCTGATTCAACTGCGTCTACAGCATGGAGTAGAAAGAGAGTATCAGCTTCTTCCTGTGTACTTGATAGCTCTGGAACCTACTCCTAGCGGTCCTTTTGAGCTAACAGGTAATATATAATACTCTGTCCTTGATTTTTTCATGTTGACATTTTGATTCTTCCACCAAGAACTTGACGAAGTGTGTTTTGTTTATAAAGCTACAGAAAGATTCTTCCACAGGAGTATGTTGTGATCAGGTACAATACTTCTAAGCTGAATACCTGAATCTGTGCCTCTTTTTGCTCTATTCAAATCTCTGCTAAATATCTTTAGATAAACACAAATGATAACTTGCTCTGAAAACATTCATAGATAACTTGAGTCAATACTAATCTTGCCAGTCAGGATCAAGTTTTGTCATCCCCCTTCATCAATCAGAAAGACTGACAACTGAGGAGTGCATAAACATGCTTTCCACACTCCCTGACAAGAGATGTATAGTTGGTATCACGAAGAAACCTATCAGGCCCCATAGCAAAGGTCCAAATGGCTTGCAAAAACTACATCCGTATTTAGCTGCCTATTTTCTACAACAATGGTTATCTGTCCAAACAGCATTGTATCAGCCTATGTAACAGATTGATACTTCGATAATTATAAAATACTAGTAAATACTCGTTACTCTCCTAACGGTGTACCTAGAGCTGCCTTCTTTGTCAGAATGTTTACTCAGTAATAAATTCAGTAATCGAGGGGTACGGCAAACCTTTGACAGGGCAAGCTCAACCTTCACATGGAGAGACCACAAGTACAGCACAGTACATCCGGGAAAAGACAAGAGTCCAGGACATCATAGAATCCATTAAAAAGCTCAAATGGCAGTGGGCTGGCCATGTTGCAAGAATGGTGGACAACCGATGGACATCGCGACTTACGACATTGATCCCCCTGATTACATGCGCAACCGAAGCCGGCAGAATATTAGATGGAGAGACAAGCTAGACAAATTCAAAAAGTACTGACTCCGCGACGCCGATGATTGAGAAGTGTGGCGAATCCAGGGGAAGGTCTATGTCCAACAACGGAGATTGAAAGAATAATAATGATGATGATGATGATGATGATGATGATGGTGATGATGATGATGATGATGATGATGATGATGATGATGATGATGATGATGATATTAGCAAAAGATTCATTAAGCGTATTTTGTTCAGTAAAATACTTGTTGCCGTTTTAATAGTATACGTTAGGGTGGAATTCTAAAGCAATGTAATATAAGTAGAGGCTCAGTCGAGTGTAAAGAGACAAATGGAGAAAAAAGGATGGATGTAAATGTCATTTATCTTATCATAATTCACCAAATGTTCGACCGTCATTTTGTGCGTTCACTGCTTGTGTCAGGTTGATGCAAAACCCATACAAACCATGAAATGATCTGGAAAAGGATTTTTTTAAAATCATACTATGTTTTACCAGAGAATCGATTTACAATGAAAGTCTTTGCTAAATTTAATACATTTCGATTCGGATTTTTCAGCTGCTGCTTGATAGCTTATTCACAGAGCGAATAGATACTTGGTAACATTTTAGAGAGGATTGGAAAGAAAGAACCGTAGTTAGTCCAGAGAGGAACTGAGAGATATAGGAAAATGGTTCTCTAAGATCGTAAAAAAAGCCCTCTAAAATTCACAGAAAACGCACAATATAACTCCTCATGTGTACAAATGTGACCCCGAGAAAGATTTTAAAAGCGAATTAGTTCCCGAAAATCATCCCCCAAATATGTTTTCTGGTGGATTTAATTCACTATGTGAATATTTTGGAAATGGTCGGATTTTTGTAGCTGCTTTTCCGTAAATTTTATGAAATAGTATTTTCGCAAGATCATAAAAACAATTTTGAAATTCACCAAATGCTTTGGGGCTCTTTGTATACCGTTAGAAAAACAACCGGGTTGATTTAAGATTTGAATTCATCCTGAAATGAACACATATTTTTGCGCCAGGTCTTTTTGGTTTATTTTCTTGAGATTGTAAATTTTTCTGCCTTTTTTCGTAAGAGAAATCATTTTTTCCTTTTAAGAAAAGAATATTCTTTCTGTCGAGAAGAGATAATATTTTTCAGATAGATTTCTGCATAATTGAATGAATAAATTAGAATAAAACAAATTTTATTATTATTGAGTTTGTAAAAGGACAGCGCAAAAAGCCATACCAATGTAGATAAAAGGAAAGTATTAAAGTTGCGATAATGAAAAAACAACGGAAAAATCAAGATGATAATGAATATAAATATCCTAAAATTGATAGTAATTCTTGTTTAAAACATTGCAATACTACAGTCCACGCCAGAAATGAGAATTCATCAAAAAATACTATTGCAACAAATGTCAATATCTCGCAGCCGTCACTTGCTTACATTTATAACATGACATGAATACTTACATACATCATCATCATCAGTCTTTTAAATTCTGTCGTTGTACATAGACCTTCCCCAGGATTCACCACACCTCTCTATCATAGGCGTCACAGAGCCAATACTTTCTAAATTCGTCTAGTTCATCTCTCCATATTGTATTCCACCCAACTCTGTAACACATGTGATATCTGGAGATCCATGTTGTGAGTCGTGATGTCCATGATTTTTTTTTTCAAATTTAGTAGTCGGAATCCAAGGGAATTCTTTTTACTTATAGGGGTAAAAATGGACCCCTAAAAGTGTTGGAAGAAAGCTCACTTTTTTTACATAAGCCGAACATCTTTTTTTTTACATTACAAGCCCATTACTTCAACATTAGTTTACCTATTTTATAATAGGATAAAAATTTGAATTAAATCAATTTTTAAACAAATCAAATTAAATGCAATCTTATTTTCTTTTATCTATCTTCATTTCTTTTTCAGGCAGCAATTAACACCACCCATTAGGGCAGTTATTTAGTCTAGTAATTATCAAATTCTTATGTATAAGACTTGTCAATTAGGCTTAGTCTATAAAAGAGCCGACTAGCTATCATCTGGTCATGATTTCTATGCTATTTATCATATATTGGTTTGGTTTGAAGTGACATGATACATGAATGGTGAAGTGTTTACTAACATAAATTAGTTGAGGATTGTCTATGTTATGGTGGGAAAACAAAGTCGACTCAAACCTTGAAAACAGTGTCTCAAGATGCTCTTAACTAAGTTTTGTTTGAAATACAAAACAAAAAAAAGTTATCCTCATATATTCCTAACTCTAATAATAATGGCAGAAAATGATTTTAATTATTCAAAATAAATCATAGCCAACACCTTTCAAATGTCAGCCAATCTGCTTTTAATAAAATCTATACACATTCCTCAAAAAAGTAAAAATTGGATAATCCATGCTTTCACATGTGTGGAAAAAAGAACCGTCAATATGATGTATCAACCTACTATACTTTACACTCCTGAAAATAAGGAAAACCGAAAATTATTTGCTTCAGGAAAAGCGCTGTAATCCCCAAGCTACGATTGACAACCAGACATACATTTTAATACATTTTTAAGAAATGGGCTATCAGTTGGTGAAGATGCTAAGCCTTATTTAGTGTCACTGATTGACGGACATATTGTAAATTATTATTAGAAGATTGAAAAGAGAACGGAGTTTTTCGATCCCGGGTAAAATCAGAAATGAACCTCCATAGAGAAAGTTTCCCTTAAATTTTGATCCTTAAAAATGGAAAAAAGATTCCTATTACTTTTTATCCATGAAAGCAATAGTTTCCCTTCACTTTTGAACCCTAGAAAAGCAAAAGGGTTTCTCTTCACTTTGAACTGATGAAAGTTTTTAGAAATGTTTTCCGTCATTGTTCCCCTACAAAAAAGCTTTTCATTCGATTCTAACTCCAAAGGATGGAAACACAGTTTCCTTCTGTTCGACCCTTAGAAGTGGAAAAAATTTCCCTTCACTTTTGAAAGGATAACTCCCAGCAAGAGAGGAAAAATTAGTTACTGGTGCATTTGGGAAAAGGCCGTTCTTCGGAGCGGACGCGCTTTCAAGATGTTTTGGCTGCGACAAATTGACTGTTGGAGAGAAAAAAAAGATAAGATGGCTGGCAGATAAGAAGCGAAAGAATGATGACAGAGTAGGAAACAAGAGAATTAAAAGGGAAGCACTTTACTTACGGAAATACCCGGACATTTTATTTCATTAGTTGAGTTGAAAGAAGAATTGATTTTACAAGATTTTCGTCCGGCGATTTTTTTTTATTTGGAAAGATAGAAAGTCACCCACAATTATTGAAACAACACAGAACCCGTATAAAGAGAACGTTTGTTCACATAACACCAGTCTCAATCGATTTATTTTGAAAATGCAAATTGCACATGCAACACTGATATGTTGTAAAAATGATCATGTTCACTTTTGACGGCTAAATGTGGAAAAATGGTTGCTTTCTGCTTTTGACCACTACGAGTGGGGCAGGGGGATTTTAGCCCCCCCCCTCCATTGGAAAAGGTTTCCCTTCTCTTTCGACGCCTCAGTTTTGATCCTTTCAGTTCCAACCTTTATGGGTAGACAATTTTTTTCGTTTTACTTAGGATCAGAAACGTGAGAGAATAATTCCCTTTCGTATTTTACCTCTTTCAATCAATGAAAGTTGCAAAAAGATATTTCCCTTCACCCTTGACGTATGAAAGAAGAAAAATAGTATCCTTTCGCCTTTGATCTCCCACATTCTGACCTTAAGGAATGCGAAGAAATGTTCTTCTCCACCCTGGGAAGGGTGAAAAAAAAAGTTTCCCTTCTAATCTTCCCGATAAAAGTGGAAAAACAGACCCCTTCCATTTCTGATCCCTTCAAGATGAAAATGGTTTTAACCCTCAAAAATAGAAAACAGTTTCTCTCCATGAATGATTCCTGAAAGAGGGGGGAAATATCTGCTTCACAGTGGACGCTAAAAGGGGGTAAAATATTCCTTTCAAGTTTCATTCTAAGAGTGAAAAAAGTTCCTGGCCAAGTTCCACTTACCAAAGGAGGGAAAATCGTCTCACTTTTTAACCTTTCAAAGGAAAAAAAAAACATTTCCATTACCTTTTGACCTCTTAAACGGGAAAATTGTTCTCTTTTACTTTCAACAGTTAAAATTGAAAATAAATTCCACCTATCTCCATGAAAATGAAAAAATGTACCTTTATTTTTGGCCCCTTGAAAGGTAGGAAAAGATGCACCCTCTCTTTTGACTTTTGGAAAATATTTCATCGGGATAAGAGTTCAGGCAAAAAAAACACTCTTTGAAAAGTTGGATCAGAGTATGAGGCTCGGTGAAGAAACCAAACCTTTTGAAAAAATATGATAGGAATAAATGTTGTCTTGATTACATCAAAGCATTTTCTCATGACATCGCAGTAGGCTGGTATATAAATCACATTACTCCTTTCTTTCCTCTTTCTATTCATGTACGGATTGGCAAGTTACAAATCATAATGAAATCTATAAGAAATAATTGAAAAGTGAGATAAGATTTCAATGTAAATCGCAAATCAAAAACGGAGGAAAAATAACTGATCATAGATTGAAATGATTGATTTATACAAATAGATCAGTTTATTACGCGGTGTCTGTTATAACTTCATTGAAAGTCTACTATTTAATATCAGCGAAGATATTGTCTCCTCGATTTTTTCAAGTTGAATAAATCACCATTTGTACCACGTGACCATGTACACATATTTTGAAAGTTTCGAGAAGATGATTTGAGAAACTGCAAAAGACAACAATCATTCACGAACTGTTTATGATCAAAAACAATAAGGAAAAGACAAGTAATGGATTTAAACGTTTTCGAAGTTGCGCTGGGCATGTAAAATTCAATCTTATCATTCGTCAAAACTCCGTCCGTTCATATATTCCGTATATATTCGCCTACCGCGAAAACTACTTGACATAAAGCCATTTAATTTTCTTTATGTACAGATTTGATCGCCGGGGAATGTTTTTAGTATATCAATTTCCGAAAAGCATTTGGCAGGGTATATTTTCGGAGGTTCAATTCGAGGGAGAGGATCAGTTTACATGATTATTCCTCAAGATAAAAATGACCTTTGACGTAATAAAATAAAAATTTTATTCTCTTTTTCTGAAATCGATTTACGAAATCAAAATATGACATTTGTTGCATTCTTTATCAATAAACGTACTTCATATCGTGCTGTATTTTTTTTTGTTTTGTTTTTTTTCACTCACTGTCACCTTATACAAATCCACGCAGGCCCTTCTAGGTATAGGGTTAAAGTAATTTCAGGCTCACTGGATATTTACTGACCCTAGATATGAAAACTTGGATATTATATCCAGCTGGAAAGCACTCTTTGAGAAGTTTGTTCCACAAAACAGCCGCTCGGGGGAAGAATTGAAATTGCATCGAATACGTGTAATGTTCAGAAAGTGTGGATTGGATTCACTATTAGGTACTTTTCCAGAACAAAATTTTTGGATTGGAGTTTATTTAGATTACGTAGAGGAAACTTTTTTTTTCCAATTTTAGGGGTCAAAATCGATGGAGAACTTTCATTGTTCAATTTGGGGGGTCAAAATAAGGGGTAATTTTTTTCTTTTTTTTTTTTTTTTTTTGCTTTCCGGTATCAAAATTGCAAGAGAATCTTTTTCCATCCTTAAGAGAGAAGTTTTTTTAAGAAGTTTTTTTTTTCATTCTTCAGGGATTAAAATCAAGAATAAAGGGTTTTTTTTTCTCTTTCAGTGTTCGAAATCGAGGAGGAACGTTCATTCACATCTTCAAAACCGAGTGGAATGGTTTTCTTTTCACTTTTAGGGGTCAAAATCGGGGGGTAATTTTATTTTTTCACTTTCAGGGGTCAAAACCAAAATTGATGTATTCTTTCATTTTCTGATGTCAAAATAGATGGGTAAGATTTTCTTTTAATTTTGCGGAACAAAACTTACACTTTTTGTTTATTTTAGATGTAAAAATCGCAGGGGAACTTCTTTTTTAATTTTGGTGTGTCAAGAATAACAAATCAAAAAAATTTCATGTGGTTAGGTTCCATGTTTCAGCTCCATAGGTGACTATTGGAAGAATGCATTGACTGTAGACCCTTCATTTTAAAACTAATGACATTTCTGTACTTAGAGGTTGCCATCCTAGAGTGATACTAACTCTGATAAAATTATTTCGCTTAAAAGCCAACATTGTAATATACGATGGAGTATCATTAGGTCAGTAGCCTGACCCGATGATATTAGTTTAATTTCGATCTGAAATTTTCATTGTATAATGTTTCATCTATGAGATTAATATTTTTCGGTGAAAAAAGTGCTTTGGCAAGAAGAGAAATTATGTTGGAAAATGAATATACATTTCATACAATTACAGCGTACTAAGTAGCTCAGCTTACAATGTATTCATGAGCCCCAAACGCATAGATTTCTTGACAGTCTCTTCCAAGAGAAAGTTTTGGCAGAAACTGCTTGAAATGTAATAAATATACTGTTTTTTGCCAGTTCTCATGAATATAGTCTTCGCCATCATCAACTGCGCGATATAGGCACTAGTTTGTCAAAATGGAGAGGTTACTTACCAGGCTGAGGAAAAAACGTTTTTCATGAAAAACTTTTTATGCTTGTAGACCATACGACTCAAAATAAGTGGCAGAAAAACGAATTATTTCTGCTCTGAATGAGGCTAACAGTGGCGCAACTACGTCGCAGAAACAAGATTTGAAGCAAGTTGATAAAACCTGCCCCAATGCCAAACTATCCCCGATCTCCAATATATCCATTCATAGTGAGTATATCAAACTCACCTATTAGATTAGATTAGATTCCGTCCAAATAAGAGTCCTACCTGGCTGAAAGCTGAACAGGTAATTCTCAATTTTGGGAAGTTGACCCTTTTTCATGCAATTTGGAAGCAAAATTTTTTTTACGTCAAGCCTCCGACGGCATCTTTTAGAATCTTATTTCTAAACGCCAACCCTTTATTGGAATGTGATTTTCTAACGCCCCCGACTAACTTCTTGAGCTAATTATACGATGGCGTCTATCATCATTGTTACATTATTACTGCAACCCTCTGATGGCGCCAGTCTAGATTCCTCTTTTCTTACCCCAACTTCTCAATAATTCGTTATCTTTTTTTACAGCAACGCTCGACGCCATCGGAGGCTTAGCGTGAAAAAAATATTCGTTTCAAGAGTCACCAAAAAGGGCCAATGTCTCAGAAGTGAGCCGAAAATCAATGTAAACCTATTATTCTCCCAACCACTGAATAGCTGAAGGAAATTTTGCTTTGGGGTTTTGTCTTGCTAAATGTGATTTGGAAAGTAATTTCACTCGACCGTAGAGATAGTTACCTTCCAAAGCCTATCCTATGGTGTTGACTACCGGGATCTTTTTTGTCTTATGCCAATCTTCTGTTGGTGTCTATCTAGTTTGATATTTTTTTACATCAACCCCTGAAGGTGTGTACCGAGATTGTTATTTAAGGATAGTCAGGTTTTCCCTTTTTATTTATGGAGGTATCATAGAGGACTTTCCGCGTGCAACCACACGGTTGTTTCACTATGGTTTCAGATCATTTATTGTCGGGGAAAAAACTAGAAACAGAGCCTAGTTCCTGGGGAACCACTTCCAAGCAGAACCTCGCCGTTCCACTGACGGTGTGTGGTCAGTTGTTACATCTTAATCCCTGAGGAAAAAGCCAGTGGGGACTGGGTTATTTCAATTCTAAATTAAACAATGAGAGTCATTCTTGGTGTCTCTCGGATTTTCACCCATTTTTATACTAAAAAAATGGTTTGGGGTCATTTTGCAACTGCAAATGATATCATTTGAACAAAAAAGAGCAAGCAGTAAGCCATGATGAGTTATCTCCCATCACCCAAGCATTTTAGACGCCTGATTACAGAACATTTTTTTGTTTTCATTCTTGTTATATTCTCTGTCATATTTGAGAAAATAACGCGCACAAAATATAAGTACTTTAAAATGTCTATAGTTTCTAATAACGAAGAGTTGCTATTTTCTGTCTCTAACACAGTCTTTCTTTTTTTCTGCGCTATTAGAGGAATTTATTCAATTCAATATTACTCATGAGTTATTTTGCCTCTTTTAGTGTCATTCACTGACAAACGTTCTTAACGTAAATAACTATTTTACATGTGTTGTATAACCACTGCTCACATTTGTAAATTTTCTGCTCATGTTTCATATTTTTTTACGTCAGTGGGTGATGCTGACATATTTTGACTGTTTCTATTCTAGTTGAATCTAAATACAATTGTCATTGATGTACAATTATTCATGGCTTTATCCATTACTAGTTTGAATAGACTGATTATACTTAACGATAGAAAATCACATGGATCAATCAAGTTAGTTGTAATACAATCAGGTTTGTCCAGTTGGTAGGGTTGGCAAGATCGGTGAGTTTCGTTAGTCAGACTTCGTTAGTTGGACCAGGGTTGTGCACTCACTTTTTTGTTGTTTTGTCGTTTTTTTTACGACAATGGTCGCTTGTATAATAGAAAACCCGTTTATTTTGCAAACCACTGATTACTTTCGAAATTGCTTCATTTACAAAATTGAATTGAACATGATTTTCGAAAACGGAGAATTAATACCAATTTCGATACATTCTGAAAACTATTTATTGCGTTAAATGCTTTGAAATTCGTGCAATTACGTATTAAATGGAATTTGAATGAGGATTTTGGGAAAGTAACGAGTAATCAATAACAGAATAATCATGATTACCTTACAGGCTGGTTTAATCAGTGTTCTAACTTATGTAAAAGTCAGGTTGTATTTCGCTAATAATCAACACAGTCAATCCTCTTTTACATTGAAGATTGGCCCAATACAGTCCCACATCTGAACTTTGTTAATCTTGATAAATATTCAAAAAGGGAACAGTATTCCAAATGTCCATTTTCAAATCAGTTTTTTCTTCTTTTCTTCTTTACTCTTTCTCTCTATCCTTCTCTCTCCCCTTATCCTTATCTTTTCTCCTTCTCTCCTTCCTCTCTTTTTGTCTTTTTCAATGTCTCTCCTTCCATACCTTCTCTCTCTTTTCGCCTTGTGTCAAAGAGTAAGGAATGGCACTAGGTTTGTTCTCCTTCACTTCTTCCCTTTTTCTCCTCTTTTTTCTTCTCTGCTTCCTTATGTTTTTTCTTTTCCCCGTTCTCACTTTCCTTAACCTTTCTCTCTTTTTTTCTCTTTTCCCTTCCTCATCTTTCTCTTTTTGATTCTCTTTCCGTCCTTAATTTTTCTCTCTTTTTTTCCTCCTCCTCCTCCTCCCTCCCTCCCTCCCTCCCTCTTTTTCTTACTTTTTTCTCTTTTTTTTTCCTCAGTCAATGGATTCACCTCTGCTACTGCCATAATATCTACACCCAAAACTTCTTCAACGTTAGTTTGAAAGGAGAGAAGCTCCACCCAGTAAAATTTACCTTGCCCTGGAGATACGCATGTCATTCTTAATTAAATAAACTACCCAGCATGCTATTCAGAAATAGTTCTTGTTTACGCGAAAAATGCAAATATTAAGAGATTTCATTTGCATGCTATGACGAAATACGATGTTATTGGCCGTATAATCAGGTTCATGTCAAGTTATGTCACCTAATCAGGTGTCGTGCTGCTCAGCGTGGGCGAACATGTCTCTTCATCCATAGGGGCCTCCTGTCAAGCGAATTGCCAACAGTTACGTTAATCCATTTGTCATTTTATCATCAAATCGCATTCCGCGCTGAGTCAATCTCGAAAAAGCGTTAGATAACGCTAAAACGAGAAATAACACTATTTTCATAGCTACAAATGTTTAGTTTTGTTTAAAGTTGATACAAAATGGCTAAAATAGCTGAAGATGCTGAGAAATAGCGATAAGAGTTGGCAAGAAACAGGCACCAATTTGATGAAATTTCACGTTGCCAAAACTGGAACCAAGCTATATTTAGAGTCAAAAGCGCTAAATTGGCAGCGCTGCCTCTGGTTGTCTCCGCTTCTTTTTCCCTCCAGCAGATAGGAAAATCTACTGAAACATAAAGATCAGATCTTAATTTTATTTATTAAGGTTTTTCGACTTGCAAAGAACTTATGTGTGGTGTGAACGTTTGGTTAGAAAGATGTGACTCGCCATTTTCTCATAAAATGTCAGCCTGCTTTCTTCATCTGGCTGTCCGACTCACAAAATTCTAATGAAAAAAGGACAACTACTACAAGATGCCTCCCACTTCTGTTGGTCAATTGACATACAGAAATACAACGTCTGCAGTAGACCACGAACGCGCATCCACTTTCAGATAAACTAACGAACTTCCTTCTTTTAATGCTCTACGTGAACGTTTGACGTGACCGTTTATTTACAACCAAGTTCGATTCGAACCACGTTACGTGAACTTTGAATTACTGAGAATTTGTTTTTTTGGATGTCATCTCTCTTTCAAACCATGGTTTATCGAGTTGAACACAGCCCTCTGAAAGATGCAGAACAATTAATTCATCGAGCAATTATGCTGTTATTTTTCCTGTTATCAGCATTAAAATTCCTCGGTGGAAGCGAAAGAAAATTCTGTTAAGAAACTAGCGCCTGCATTTCTTAGAGGAACTGTTCGTGTGATAGCACTGCAGCCCCACCCCCCATCTGCCTCTGCAAAAAAAAAACCTAATGAAAACACGAGAATAACTGCCAAAAAATTTACAACCTCTACGAGGGAAGAACCTGAAGCCTTCAACGTGAACATGAGGAAGTCATGTTAAACCTTACATGGAAAGCACAATATATTAAGGAAAATCAGGAGTTGGAGACATCATAGAATCCACTAAAAAAAACTCCAACAGCAATGGGCTTATCATGTTGCAAGAATGGCAGATAACCGATGGACATCACAACTCACAACATGGATCTCCAAGGAGACCACATGTGTGACTGAGTTCGGCAGAATGCAAGATGGAGAAAATGAACAAAACATGTTCGGAAAGTATTGGAATTGCAACGCCAATGATAGAGAGGTGTGGCGAATCCAGGGAAAGGCTTATGTCCAACGACGGACGATAAAAGACTGATGATGATGATGATGATGATGATGGTCCATTATCAAATCAAATGAACCCACAAAATCAATACGACAAGAAAGACTTTGAGGTGGTGATAATTCCATTATACCCTGTCCGAGGATTTCGCCCTTACATAATAAATCAATTGTTACTTCAAATTTCTCTCATTTGTATGTGATCAGTCTATCGGAGTAAATGGTTTCACTTGGTTATTTAGCTTTCCAGTTCCAGTTTAACCTAATGACCTCCAGTAGATTGCCAGGGTGCCATGTTCAGTCCGTCTCCTTAATGGTATTTCTAATGGCAATAAGGGTTATTTGTTGATGTCCATCTACTCCCCAAATAACACGGAACAGACTGTTCTGGATGTACTAGCAGCAAGAACAAACTTGACCGGACATTCACCTATACTGCTTTAGTCGTCTGGCTTAATGTTGAAGACTTGGTTAAGATACTGAAGGATATACTCTTCTATTAATTTTCTAGTATTTCTATCATCTTAATTTCAGTTGTTTTTCATCGCAATTCTCGGATCCTTAATCTACGGTCAGTAGTAAATAGCACGGATAGGAAATAACGAAAGAACTCAAAGCGAGATTTGAACTCGTATCCTGTTTTGCCTATTGAAGCCTGTTTTTCCCGTAACAGCTGTTCTATAGCATGAGCTCCAAGAGTTTTTACGGTCGGCAGAAAATGAAGCGTGCGAAATAAATCCAGGGTGATTTGAAATGTTTTAAGGTATTTTAAAAGTGGGTTCTATTTAATAAATGCCCATAATGCTTTACTGTACCTGCGTTTTGTGTTTCCAGTGGCAAACGCCGGGATCTCATTTTAGAATACTTTCCTTCCATTCTATTCTTTGGTATAATTTTCTTACATGATTGTTCTGACGATACTATTTTTTCAAGTTTTTTTCCACAGAACACAAAATTTGGTGCGGTGTAGAGGTATTTCTATTTCGGATGTACCTATACTTTTGAAAACTTCACATCATTGATATTTAGGAGTCAAAATCTATGGTATTTTATTCATTTTCAGGTTCAGAATTAAGGGGGAACTTTGTTTTTCATCTTTAAGTGTCGAAATGAGGGGGGGAGATTTTTTCCCACTTCCAAAGGTCAAAATCAAGGGCGATCTTCATTACTTTCTCTTGAAGGGTCCAAAATCGAGGAGAATTTTTTTTTTAAATTTTTGGGGTCAAGATCAAAGGAGATATTCGTTAAATTTCTGTCAAAATAATGGTGCAGGAACTTTTTCCGCATTTAAGGCTAAAAATATGAGAAATGTTTTGTACTTCTAGCGATCAAAAGTAAACGTGAAGTAATTTCTTTCCTTTCTGGATTTTAAATCAAGGATCGGCTTTTTTTCACTCTTCGGGGTCAAATTTGAGTGAGGACGTTCATTCACTTTTAGATGTCAAAATCTAAGTGGGACATTTTTCCTTTCGATTGGTCAGAAGCAAGGAAGAACTTCTTTTTTTTACATTCAATTCTTTTTAAAAATTTAAAATAAGGTAGAACAATTACATACATGCTACATTAGCAGTTTCCTGCCCTGCAACGCCGGGTATTACTGCAACGCCGGTTTTTCTAGGGCACCACTAACAAGACCTGACCAACCCAACTGACCAACGCTACCAACTGTAACGTTTTAATCGTGTTACAACTGACCTCATTGGCCCAAATGACATTCTATCGTTACATATCCAAAAAAAAGTAATTAAGATAGACACAAATATGTATATATTAGTGGAAATTGCACTTATATTTAGATACGACTAGAAGTTAAAAAGTGTCAACTCTACCAACTTACAATAAAATTGTAAAATATGATCAGAAGAATGTTTACAAAAGTAATACAATAAATATTTATTCAAATTAACAGATGATTGTCAACAATTGCCATTGGAAGAGGTGGAATGACAAATAGGTTCTAGTAAATAGAATTCGGTTATTTCTACGAACAGATAAGAAAATGGCAAATCTTCGTTATTAAAAAACTCTAAACATTTGTAAGTACTGTATTTTATTTTTGTGCACGCCATTTCATATGAAATAAGATACAATCTAAATAGACAATGGTCAGAGCAAGAGAATATCGATCTCAATAAACTTCATTGGAGAGTTGGTGTAAGAAGATACCAATCCAGAGAGATACCATCGGTGATTGGGCGTAAAAGATACTGATCTAGGTCGACGTCAGCAGAATGTTGGCGTAAAATGAATAACGAAGTCGACGGACGCCATCTGAGAGTCGCCGTGTTGCATAATGCATATGTCAAGGTGCAGGTCGAAAAAAAAATAGAACAAGGAAGTCTTTTCAGTCAAAGGAAAAGGTAAGACAAGATATGTTTATTTTGATGCCAAGTGTCTTATTCCTTTCACAATTTCATCATCATCATCATCATGCATCATCATCATCATCATCATCATCATCATCATCAGTCTTTTAATGTCTGTCGTTAGACGTAGACTTTCCCCAGGTTTCGCCACACTTCTCCATCGTGGGCGTCTTGGAGCCGGTATTTTCTGAACTTGTTGAGTTCATCACTACATCCTGTATTCTGTCACCCTCAGTTACGCATGTGATCTCTGTGGATTCATGCTGTGACTCGTGATGTCCATCAGTTGTCTTTCATTCTTGCAACATAGCCTGCCCATTGCCATTTAAGTTTTCTAATAGATTCTATGATGTCTCAGACTCCCTCTTCCTTATATACTGTGCTGTCGGGTGATTTCTCCATATGAAGTTGAGCATGATTCTTTCACACGTTGTATGTTCATCAGTTTGTAAGTCGATCTCTTGGTTAGGTTCCATGTTTTAGCCCCATAAGTGACTATCGGGAGGATGCATTGGTTGTATATCCTTCTTTTTAGGATTATTGGAATCGTCTGGTTTTTGAAAGTTGCCGAAGACTTGCCATGCTAGAGTGATTCTTCGCTTGATCTCTTCCTCTTTCGAGGGTTTCATAGAAATTCGTTGTCCTAGGTAGATATAGTGGTCTACTTTCCCCAGTTTTGCATCTTTGATTTTGACAGTTACGTCCTTATTCTCAATGTGATTGCTGCACATGATTTTCTTTTTACTGAAATTCATGTGTAAGCCAACTTTTTTCCTTTCTTCATTTAGTTCACCAAGCTTCAGTTGGAGGTCGTGTAGGTTCTCTACGAAAAGGACGATGTCGTCTTCAAATCTTTGGTTGCTTCGATATTCACCGTCTATTTTGATTCCTCTATTCTACCAGAACAGGTTTCGGATGATCATCTCGAGGCACGCTTTGAAGAGTTTGGTTGAGCAGGTATCACCTTGTCTAACTCCTTTCCGGAGCTGGAACAGTTTAGAATCCTTATGTAACCTGATGAAGGAATTGATCTGATTGTATATATGTTGCAGTACTTTTACATATACAGGGCTACACTTTGTAGGGTGATGACCTTCATGACCATGGGAATTTCTACAGAGTTGAATGCCTTTTTGAAGTCTATAAATGATACAGCAAGTGGCATTTTATATCCTGCAGCTGATTTATTGAATAAAGATGGTCCAAGGTCGAGTAGTTTCTTCTAAATCCAGCCTGTTCCCCTGGTTGGTTTTCATCTAGTGCTCTTGTAATTCAGTTGGTGATGATTTTTTTGAAAAGTTTATAGATGCACTCGAGTAAATTTATAGGCCTGTAGTTGTTGAGGTCTTTTGGGTTTCCTTTTTTATGTAGAAGCATCATGACTTCCGTGTTCCAGTCTTTGGGACTTTACTCTGTTTTAGACATAAGCTAGTTTTTTGTTGACAATCTCACCAGCTTTTTTGAGTATATCGTTGGTGAAGTTGTCTGGTCCAGGGGCCTTTCCTTTTTTTTTTTTTTTTTTTTGTTTGTTTGATGGCTTGTTTAGCATCCCAGGTTGTAACTTCTCGGAAGTCTTCGAACTGATTTTCAGCGTCTTGCATATCCTGGTCATTGTTTTGTCGCCCGTGTATTAAAGTGTTGAGTTCTTGGTAGAATTCTTGGGTGCATTCGACAATTTTTTCTCTGTCTCTTGTTATGTCTCCTTTTTTTTCGAATATGCTAGTTATTTGTTTCTTTCCAATACATAAAGCTTTGTTTATTGCTTTAGAGTCCCGACATTTTTCAAGAATGGTCTCGATGATTGCTGTCGTATAACTTCTTTTGTCTTCTCTCAGTTTCTTTTGTTATTGTTTTGTTTAGTTCGGTTTCCTCTGTTTTTTCCCTTGTTGGTGGTGGTTGTTTGATGTTTCTACGCTTTTCAATGAGTTTCCTGGTTTCGTCTGAGTTCAATTAACAAAAGTCCACTACCCGGCTATGCGTCCTCTCGGACTTCTTACAGATGCTTCTTTTTCACTCCTGCTACCTTTTTAAGCAACGATATACCTTTACCATTTCTTTTCTTCTTCCTTTCTTTTCTCATCCGTATATTTAAACTTTCTCTTTTTTACTTCCTCCCAAACACCTTCTGACTCAATACTCAGGTAAGCAAAGCAGCATCAAATTCCAAGACTGAGTGCAATGGATTTTTAACGAGCTTCTGTACGAAACTAAAGACCCATAACTGCTCTTTTCAAGACGTCAAAAATTATCTATAAATGATGCTGGCTAATAATTGTCATCTTACTTAATGTCGTCTGCCACGATTATTCTAATCAATGATATAGATTTAGGTTTTTTTCCGGCAGTTTATGTCCAGGCCTTTCAGCTTAGGATATAAACACACACACACAGATTTGTTGCACGCAAGTATATACGCACACACATATCCATACGCATAAACACACTTTCTATGCATTTTATCTAGCATCTCTATGCTCATGCAAGCACACACATACACACCAAGACCTCGAAATGATATTATTTCTGTTATCAATATTCCTTGGTGTTTTTTTTTTCATTTTGAAAGTAAAAAATTAATAACAGAACTTTCAAATTTGCAACTTCGTTGTAACATTATGTTCGTTAAAAAATGACAATCTAGATAAACGCCATCGGATGGTTGGTGTAAGAAATACTCAATTTCTATAAATAAATAAAAAGATAGTTCGTAGATATTTTTCTAGATAAATAAAATGGAAATGTAGATAGTGCTAAATACAATTGCTTTTGCAAAATATATCCCATCTGTTCTTTGGCCGTAAGAGTCGCCAAAATGCGGAAAAGGGTATCTTTAGAATTAATCTTGATATTGGTCAAAGTCTTATCAAAGGCCCCGTCATACTGCATCATAATAGATAAATGTCTGAAACATGAACCTAAAATCAATGGAAGCAAATTTTCTTGAAAATACAAAAAAGTTTCGTATCTTGGCCTTATTTTCGATAAATACTTGCAAAAAAGATAGCAGTGACAAAAAAAATCCGTCAACTAGTGAACATTACCTTTAGAGCGATTCATAGAGTGAACTTCAAAGAAAATGAAAACGTGGTGAAATATGTGGTCCTTGTCAGGGAATTGAAAACTATGGAACATGAAGTGACTGCTACATATCAATATTTGAGCACATGGGACACTTCCTAAGAGCTTTGCGATAATCTAAAAGAATTAGAAGTCCGTAAAATAATCAAAACCTCACAAATGACACCATTAAAAAAGTCAGCAAAAATTCTATGGGAGTTTGGGAATACTTAAGAGACTTGTTGTCAATTGATCCCAGCAAATCAACCTATTAACACCTGGTACGAAAACTCCAGAGGCGAAAACTGAACATTAATAGATTTTTTTCAATAGGTTTGATAGGATTATTTATATTTCAATATACTTGATTTTGATTAATTCGCATCCATGTATATAAATGCATTTATACATGAACATGAACAGTTTTAATTTACTCATATTTATATTCAGATGTGTATTTATATTATTGACATAGCATTTTCTTTAGAAATAAAGATTTGTAACACTAGCAGTAGCTATGAATAATTTTGTAATATATCTGTTCCTTCCGTTTTTATTCGGCAACCTTGATATCGCAAAAAAATGAAACTGAATCAAAGAACGCCAATGAAAGATCCACAAACTAAAGGTGGCAACTTCTAAATGTTCCAAACGATGAAGTTGCTGAATTACAGAGACTGGTTAGAGAGGTACAACCAGTACATCTAGTTCATTTCGCTGAATACTGAATTCATATGACTATAGCAAGATCCTGTAATACACGTTGATATCATTCTTTCTCTTAACAAATCTAGGAGAGACAAACTTCAAGTCTCCTACTGACAAATAAAACTTCGAAACGTATTTTCCATGTTATTAGTTTTAGGCTGATAGCTTCAAAGAGTCGGCAGTGTGCATACTGTAATCTATATTTAATATCAGATGCAGTTTGGCTTGATAGATGCATCATCAGATAATATATATTTCAATTAATGCATAAGAAATTGAAAGTTTTCTGTTGAATGCTACGATGGCGCTGTCGACCAGTCATAGCCCTTGTTGACAAATCGGAAGCCAAGAGGGTTTATCATACATTCAGAAATGCGATCCTGAGTGAAAAGTTCGTGGAAGCAGAGGCTTCAGATAATCATGCAGTGGACACCTGTCCATTGTTCCTTCATTCACATTGAGAGACCACAAGATTGCATAGTATATTAGAGAAAAAATAGGAATCAGAGATATCATGAGATCTATCAGGAAACTCAAAAGACATTGGAAAAGCAATGTTGCGAGAATGCAAGACACCACGACTCGCTGTGTTGATCTCAAAAGATCACGTGGGTAATAGTACCCCTCAGAGTTTAGGATGGTATGACGATTCAGACAGGTATCGGAGGTATTCGTACAATAGAATAGTCGATGGAATCCCGGCGAAGGTCTATGTCCGACGACGGACGTTAAAAGGGTGATGATGATGATGATTTACGATATCCCCTAGCATATTTCGGTATAGAAAACACGGTGTATTCTCGCAAGGTCTTCTTAAAAAAGACCCCAGTTCTCATGAAACTTCTGTAATGTCCAGTGGCAAAAGAAACTGCCGATCGGAAGACATAGAGACATGAGATTTTCCCTACAAGCTCCCTTTCTGAAGCAAACTGCAGGACCAAAGCTAGAGAAAAGAAGCAGCACTGTGAAACCGGAGTTTCATCCAGTTTGTGGACCTCGTCCCCGAAGAAAATGTGTCTGTCTCGTCTCGGCCTTCTCACCTATGAACGAGTCTGCAACAGATGTGGAACCTACATCTGGATTAATATATATATATATATATATATATATATATATATATATATTATTGTGTCATCTATAGACAGCTGTTCCGATGTATTACATCTCTTCAGTGTGGCTATAGACTTTCCATTATGCCATCCAGCACTGCAGGGCAGGATTGAAACCTTCGCTTCAGAGCTGGAGGCCGATTCCCTACCTACGGAACTGGACGGTCAGTGAGACTGAATTTAAGCGATATATTTATTTACGCAGAAATTCTCCATCCACCAGAGTATTCTATTCCTATGGAAGAGCATTGCATACGCTTACAATGGATGGGTTACCACATCCATCCATTTCTTAATATATTCATGTAGCAAAACTCCTCGAACAAAAGAATAAATGACTATTAGTTTTAGCAGGAATTAATTGGGGGTGGGGGTTTGACCTGTCAGTTGCAGTCTTCCTTACGCAGACTTTTGATTTAGCTAGCCAACCAACATACAGCTCAAAAGTATCTCTTTTCTTTCTGGATGAAAAACAAAAAAAAGAAAAAGATCAAGCTATGAAGTTACGGTCCATTTTGTTCAATCTTCCCATCCCTGAGTAAGTAACCAGCATTACGCGCATGGGGAGAATTTCGTTGTTGAAATTTCCCTTTCTGTCTGATTTTAACTCTCCATGTCCTTGGTCAAATGTTAGCCCAGCATCTGTGTTTGCACATGCGATTGTCTTAATTTTTTGGAGACTATTATTGTGACTTCAATGGAGCTTTTTTTTTATACACGGTTCTTTTTTCCTTGGACTTCCACGTGTACTGCAATGCAGATAAGTTTTTCTTCGAATTTGAGTACCACGATGGAATTACGTTTTCCACGTGGTTATACAACATAATCCAAGTTTGGTGCCGTGACCATGATCGGGTCATAGATCTGGATGATCGAACCTGGAATTACAAATGTTACAACCAGCAAACTCACAATATGAAAATAAGTTCTGAATTCATCTAGACCAGACTGAAATGAAGGAAAATACTACAGGAGGTGACAGTTGTTTCAGAACAAGAGATTGGCCTAAACATGAAAGACGGACGGAGAAACGAAAAAGAATTTTATATTCTGTAAGAAAAAGAAACTCATCTTCCTTAAAAGAGTTGCCGATAATTTCCTCTCGTAGGAAAATATCTTGAGTGTAAAAAGGACTCTGAACATTTTTATTCGTAGGAAAAACTGAACTTTTTTGTTTTAGGAACTATGAACATTACCACAAATATTTTCCACCTGTAATTTTTTTCTTCTCTAGCGAAGAAATTTTCAATCATATCAGTGAGCAGGGACTCGATGTTATCTAGATTTTATCTGCGATATTTATAAATTGTTTATGTCTTTCGTTGGTTGAGCCTGGGTTTTTTATACACTTTTTACTGCTTTTCAAATGTGGTGGACCCGAGTAATGTGCAACAGGTGAAACTAAAAATACCCTGGAATTACGCTTGTGGCTTATCGTTTGAATAGAGGCGGAAATGTTGAACGGATAATCCAGGCTAATGTATGAATATAGGTACACCGTACAAGGCATGTAGAAATATAATTCAACTGTTACCACGCAATGTAATGGTTCTTATAGATGATAAACCTGTATATGCAGATGTATTGGAATGGAACATTTAAAATGATTTACAGATATAATTAAGCCGTTTCCACATGATGCTATGGTTTTCATAGTTGATTCCGGTCACATCAAATGTATTGAATTTACATGCAGACACACTTACATTCAACATTTAAGGTTTTAGGAAGATTATGGTTTGAAAAATTTTTGACAAAAATGTTGCATGTTTTTCTGTTTGCAATTAAGATGTGTAGTTAATAATGCGTTTGCACAACAAACAAAGCAATCGAGGACCATTAGTAGCCTGTTGTTGTTTCCTTTACTGAGAGTTTGACTTACCTAGCCAACTAGTGCACACTTTAAAAGTATATCAACTTTCTCGTTGTGCAAATCTCCAAACAAAGACACCGTGAGCAACAATGTCAGTGAGAGGGAAATTGGAATGGTAGTATGGAGCCGGAACAAAGAGCCTGAAACAGTGACATCTCACCAGATTTCCCAGTTGGTCAGGGAGTGGAGGGAGTGACTGTTACTGAGGAACTGTTTAATACACAAAAGCTTCTCCACGTGTGCCAATGATTCCAATAGCTTTTCGTTGAATTTGTGCGTCACGATAGAAACATGTTTTCCACGTTTATACAATATGAATATGTAAATACAAATAAACATGCAGTTAAAAATAACAGATACTTTTAGGTAATTTTTTCTGGCTTGCATACAAAACTTTTTATGCTTTTGAAAGAACTTTCAAAATTGGTAGTTGTAGACCATTATTGGTTATTTTCTGAAATGCATGTAGTTTCTACGCGCGCAGTTAATTGCGTTAATTTCAGTTACACATTCAGACAGAATTATTGATGATTACGCTACTTAATAAAAGGCAACACTTAAAATCTAAAAATAAATTCATAGTTGAAATAATACTAATTACTCTTTAGATACTACTATCACATTTTCTTGATGATGACCAATGATGGACGGAAGATCTAGAACAATCAACTTGAGAATGTTTTTTTGAAAACTTTGACGACACCAATAAAAGTTTTGTAAGCAAACAAGAAAAATTATCAAATGAGTAAAGGTTGTCTGTTATTTTCAACAATGTATTCTTATATGGACTGTTGTCTCGTTATACTCTTTATAAATACGCACATACATATGTATGTATGTATGTATGTATATATTGATATATATATATATGTATTTATACGTATATAAACGTATATATATATGTGTGTGTGTATATATATATATATGTATACATGCATATATGTGTGTATATATATATGTGTGTGTGTGTATATATATATACATATATATATGTATATACATACATATATATATGTATGTAAACATATATACATACACATATATATATGTATGCAAACATATATATATATATATATATATGTGTGTGTGTGTGTGTGTGTGTGTGTATTTATGCATATGTGTGTATGCGTGTATTTGAGGAGGAACGTGAGGCAGGAAATGACATTCTCAAAGAAAGGGGGGAAATCATAGAAAATAAGATTCTTCATTTCCTGTCGGAATGAATTGATTATGAAATGTCCGATTCGACACGAGTAATAATGAGTAACTTCACAGCATTACTGATACGATACTCTGTTGAATTTCCCGTGTTTTGGCGTTGAATAAAGATAGATAGATTAGAAAGAGACAGGAATTGATCAATATAAGTATACAGATATTTACTAAGCTTCGTCGGGTTCGAATCAGAGATGAAATGAAGAACGGATGATGTTGATGCGCCAATCATCAAAGTGTGTGGGAGGCATCCATCGGTCTCGAAAGTAAGCTTTAGAAATCGTAGTTTTGACGTAGATTCGAACACTCACTACTGGCTACAGTTGAAAATGCATGACTATCTCAGCTACCAGGCATCGTAATCTCTGTTGCTTTTGTGATGAAAGCAGCTTTTCATCTCATGGCAAATCCGTCACAACTACTACTACTACTACTACTACTATTATTACTACTGCTGCTGCAACAATAAAAACTCTGCTCTCACGTTTTTTCCCCCTTAATAAGACAGGAATGTCGACAGGAAAGGAGAAATGATAGTTTCAAAAGTAGCGTCGTTTTTACTACTACAGATCGATAACTCTTAATTTTTTTCCACAACAAATAATAATTATAAGAAGAAGAAGAAGAAGAAGAAGAAGAAGAAGAAGAAGAAGGAGAAGAAGAAGAAGACGAAGAAAAGAAGAAGACGAAAAAGAAGAAAAAGAAGAAGAAGAAAAAGAAGAAAAAGAAGAAAAAAAGAGAAGAAAAAGAAGAAAAAAAGAGAAGAAGAAGAAGAGGAAAAAGAAGAAGAAGAAAAAGAAGAAGAAGAGAAAGAAAAAGAAGAAGAAGAAGAAGAGAAAGAAGAAGAAAAAGAAGAAGAAAAAGAAGAAGAAGAAGAAGAAGAAAAAGAAGAAGAAGAAGAAGAAGAGCCACAACAACAACAACAACATTAAAATCAACGGCTGCAGCAACAACAAAATAATTTTCTTCTAGGACCTTGAGAATTAAAGGGATCGTCCAATCTAAAACCGCAAAATCTAATCATTTTGAACAAAAAGGAAAACGTGTCGGATGATGAATTCCGTTGTTCTACCGAACACCAAAAGAACTCTGAGAGAAAACGAAAAGCTTCATGAATACATGGACCCCATCAAAGAACTGAAGAAACTATGAAACATGAAGGTGACAGTTGTGGTAGCATGGGAAATGATTTTTTTCTCAAAATAGCAAAAATATCCAAGGAAAAATCTCAAAACCATCAAAACGATAGCTCAAATGACAATAGCTAGAATAGGGAGGAGGCTACTGGAAGTTTTAGAAAACTTACTGTCATGCAATCTAGTGTGAAAATCTAATAATAATGATTATTATGATAAAGTCTCTCATAGAGGGAAATCATATATGCT
Organism: Thysanoteuthis rhombus; assembly: GCA_963457665.1. Classification (NCBI taxonomy): domain Eukaryota; kingdom Metazoa; phylum Mollusca; class Cephalopoda; order Oegopsida; family Thysanoteuthidae; genus Thysanoteuthis; species Thysanoteuthis major. Next base: position 11,811,537 of record OY735203.1, read on the forward strand.
CAAATCAGTATAAAATATCATAGATTTAAAGATCAAGACAGACCATCCTATCAAAGAATAGAACGAGAAAAAGTTGAGTTTATAAGATGAAAGAAAATGAAAAAAAACTATACCTAGAAAAGATGATTCTAGTAATGATAGGGGCAAGTGGGGTTGAGACCAATAAATTCACATTTACGGCGGATATAAAAGTAATCATTATTACCCCCGAGTTTGCAAAAATCAATGACCTTTCTTGATTCCAGAGTTTCTTTCCGACCAATAATAATAATAATAGCATTGAAGCTGACTCAAATTCATTTCATTTAGTTGTATGTTCTTGACTTGTAGCAGGGCTGTTTTCGGCCAAAGATACGTCAAATATCCTGCTTAAAAATTAGACAGATTCCAGTAATCGAGGTTATCATTCAATATTTCCTTAACTTTCTCGAAAACTTTATCAATCATTCCCAAGGCTTCAATGCGACTTTACTGCTGATGTGACTGAAGTTATCAGATGATTGCTAACCAGGGAAAGTAGTGACTCATAAGTTTAGATTATTGTCAGTGTAAATGGAGATATACCATAAGAGGAAGAAGTAGGTATCTATACTAATATTTGAGTTTTATATTTGTCTGCTTAATCATTCCTCTCCTCCGCAGGCCTTGAAACTCTGACTGAGAAAAAGTCAAAGTGAGGTTGACCTTAGGGGTCCTTCAAAGTCATTTCCTGGTCACTAGAAGCAATTTTTTGAAATTTATGGCCACAATTTGGCACCAAGGATGCTGAAAGTCAGCATTTTCTCGCGGTGAAAATGTCATTCAGGATCACCAAAGATAATTTCTGGTCATTTTTTAAAAAATTTCGAATTATTAGACAATAATCTAGCACCTATGAAACCGGAATTGGACAGAGAGGTACATCCTTCCTTGGCAAAGGACATATGCAATGCCAAGTTGAACACTGAGGTAGCCTTAGGTCAATAGAGTTCATTTCTTGCCAATCTTCAGAATTGTTGGCCACTACTTTGCACCAAAGATGCTGAAATTTAACATATGTGTACATCTCATTGAAGATAACAGGTTGACCTCCAAGGTCGTTCCAAGACACCACAGGTCATTCTTGCTTATTTTTACTCAATTTTCCAAGGTTTTTGGCAATAATTCGTACCTGTGTAACTAAAATTATTGACCTAAGAAGTAATATGAGATCATCTGGAGTCATTTTTTGTCATTTGTAGCCAATTTTTAGTGTTGTTGGCGACGATTTGTATCATGATTGCAAGAATTTAGGGTACGTCTTCTTTGGAGTCGTCCAAGGTCATAACAGGTTATTCCTGATATTTCAACTCATTTTTTCAAGTTTGGGGCAAAGATTTCGCACCTGTGTAACTGAAATTTGGCATGGGGAAAATCTTTTTTGTGGGGGAAAGGTCATAGGCAAAATGATATTGGCCTTAGAAATCATGTGAAGTCATATGGAGTCAATTTTTTGTAATTTTTTAGCCAATGTTTAAAATTGTTTGCCTCAAATTTTGCTCTTTTTCTTCGTCTTTCTTCTGTGTTTTTTTCAACGTTTCTTTCTTTTTTTTGATTTCCTGTCTTTTGCATCAGAGGAAAAAGATAACATATATTTGAAAGGAAAGAGATTTTTTTGAAAAGTGTTCACTGCAGACAACAAGAAAATATTTAAAAGCAAAGAAAAAGGACTGAATAAAAGATAGTAAAGGAAAGAAAGGGAGAGAGAGGATGAAAGAAAACATGGAAGAAAAAATAAAGAGGGTAGGAGAAAAAAATAAAGTAAAATATGATAGGAAGAAAGAAAATAAAGAGGGTGGGAGAAAGAAAGAAACTAAAATATGATAGAAAGAAAGAGAAAGAGCGTGGAAAGGACAAGAGGAAGCATGAAAGAAAAAATGAAAGAAAGAAAAAGAGGGTAGAGAAAGGATGGAAGAAAATATGAGAAGAAAATAAAAGAAGGAGAGACGAAGACGGGGTAAAGGACAGGAGAAAACATAGTAGAAAGAACGAAAAAAGCAAGAGAAAGAGGGGAGAGAAAGGGCAGAAGAAAGCATGATAGAAATAATGAAAGAAAGGGAGGGAGAAAACATGAAAGAAAGGAAAACAATGAGGGATAGAGAAAGAAAGGAAGCAAAATATGATAGAAAAAAAGAGGAAGAGCTGAGAAAGAACAGAAGAAAATATGAAAGAAAGAAGGAGAAAGAGAAAAGGACAGAAGAAACATGGAAGAAACAATGAAAGAAATAAAGTGGAATAGGATGGGAGGAAACATGAAAGAAAGGAAAGGAAAGAAAGAGACAAAAGTCAGGAAAAACACAAAAGGAAGAATGAAAGAAAGAAAGAGAAAGATGGCGCGAAAAGACAGAAAAATCATGAAAGACAGAAAAAGAGGGGGAGAGAAAGAAAGGTGGCAAAATATGATAGAAAGAAAGAGTAAGAGCGGGAAAAGAACAAAAGAAAACGTGAAAGAAAGGATGGAAGAAAGTAAAGGAAAGAGGGGAGAAAATGGAGAGATATTCCCTTCAATTTCGACCTTTAAAAGTGAAAAAAGTTCATCTTCAATTTCGATACCTTTAAATGGAAGAAAAATTACCTATCGATTCTGAACCTTGAAAGTGAAAAAAATCCCCTTAACCTTCCAGCTGACATTGAATTATGGTTATGAAATCTAAAAGTGAAAAAAAAAATCTTTCCTTCTTCATCTTGACCCCAAAGATGAAAAAATCTTCTTCAATTTTAACCTTTGGAAGTGAAAAAAAAGACCCCTTCTGATGTTGACACTTGAGTGAAAGAAAGGTAACCTGTCGATTTAGACAACCAAAGAGTGAAAAACAATCCTCCTGAACTCACATCGCAAGAAGTGAAAGAAATTTACTTGATCTTGTCCCTTAAAAATTAAAAAAAAGTTCCCTCTTCAATTTTGACCCCCCCCCCGAAAAATGGAATGAGAACTCCTTTCGATTTTGACCTTTAAAAGTGAAAAAAATTCCGCTCAATTACGACATCTGAAAATGAAAAATGAAAGTTCACCTTTGATTTTGTTCCCCAAAATCGAAAGGAAAAATTTTCCCCTCGATTTTGAACTCAGAAAATGAAAAAAAGATCTTCCCTTAATTTTAACCACGGAAGATGAAAAAAGAATTCTAGTTTTTCTATCTCCGCCGTAGTTTTTTGATATGTGAAATTGGCTCAGAGGCGACTAGCAGTCACTCACTTCAGCTTGTGCTACTTAACTCATGGCATGGAGTTTATGGATACATGCCTTCCAAAAAAGGCTTTAGTGCAAAGTGAATACAAACTGCCTCAACTGTAGTTTGAACACGGCCTGCTAAATTTCTTTTGCATGCCATTAACTTCTCTGCTATCCTGCAGACCTTTCTACTTTTCGATTTAATTTTCTATCGGTCACGCTATTTTACAAAGGCGCCCACTAAACATCACACAAAACAACTGCGAAACTGGACCTGAGGGCAGTCAATATTTTAGCCTTGTCAAAACATTCATTCCCAAACCAACAAAAGTCTGTTTCAGTGCTTTTCTTTCTCAGAATTCCAGACGGAAATAGTGGAAGGAAACGCGGACGGTGGGACAACAAGACAATCTGCTTTATCGGCGTAATTAAAAACGCCCTAGGATCTTCTGTCCTCGAGTGGAATCTTAATTTCCGTTCGCCAAACAAAAGCTTTTTTACCAGAGCTACTTTAGAATCAATTCACCATCAAAATTGTCCAGTTTTTCAATTTATGACAGGGACTGGTCTTCTTTGCATATGATTTACGCAATTCCATTTAAATCTTTGGATGATAACATAGAGAATTTGAGTGCATAAATTTTTTTTTTTCAGATCAAGACAATGAAAACTTGGGATTCAGTAATTGCTGAGACCGATATCGCTTATTGTGCAGTCCTCTGCTTAGAACTAGATTTAGACCTTGGCGATCTGGGCTCCTCAAGCACAGAAATTACGATCACAAAATTTACACATCAACGCCTGTTTATTGCTTGTGATCAGAACTGACAAGATATACATACAAAGGTCAAAAGAGTTACATATCTGAAGTAAATACACGTATGTATTAAAGATACAAGCTAGGCAAACTCCAAGTGAATTTTCGGTAAGACAAATTTATTTTCGTGACTCGTACTCTGATTACTTTTGATCCGAATGACAAGCAATAATTTTATTGATTTATCTAAAACAATTAAAGGCGATATAATGAAAAGAAGTAAGTAATTGATTTAATATCAAAGGAACGAAATATCTAATCATGATAGTTTTGAATTGGAAAGAGCTGGGGCAATTGCCCCTGTTCCCCACCTTATGAATCCAGCACTGGCTAGAATGAAAGGATCTATAAATCCATTTAAAGCAAAACTCGTTCTATTCTCAATTCTAGATGATGCGTTTCATATATTTCCCAAATATGAAGAAAATGATTGGTGAAAGTAACTTTAACCCGTCACCATATGCAATCTACCTTAAATCGCATCAGTGGTGGTTCGAAAATAGATTTGAATTTTTTACTATCATAGAGCCAAATATTGAAAGACTGATTCAAGTAAAAACGGAAGATTTAGAGCCAGAGATTTTGGAATGACATTGTAAAATTATCATTTTCAACCGTCGAGAACTTTTGGAGTAAGAGAAATTTTCTGTTCCTGAAAAGTGCACAATATAAGATAAACTTGCTTTTCAGATATCTAACCATCAATCACTGTTTTCGACTCTGAATATCATAAAATCCCAATGCAGATTTCATATAACCGATGAGCATATTGATAATTGATTACGAATGGTAATATCATTGTACAATCCTAACTATAAGGCATTCATAAATTCAATGTTAAAAATCAAATAAACTGCGAAATTTTCGAGAGGTTTTGTCGCATAGGAATGGAAATTATGTAGGGAAATGTTTCATTTATGCAGTATGGTTTTTTGATAGAGGAATGATTCTCTTTCGTGCTATATTCATCATCAAGTGCAACTATGAATTTGCCTTGAGATTACCAAACACATTTGCATAAGAATTTTTAAAAATCAACTGGCAATAAATTTAAGGCAACAGGTCTCTGAAGTCATTTCTGACTGGCCTTGAAAGTTACACAAAGAACTCAATCGACAACTTGCTGTCCAGTACAGCTGATACAAGTCAATAAATTTCAGGAGTCACCAATAGAAAGCACTTAAGCGAAAAAAGACAAATACAAGACTAGGATATTAGATGAATTGTATAAAATCAATGTTTGCACAGCCACGATTAACAGTTTCTTTTCCTGATTCGAATCAAAACAAAATTCAATTCCTTAAACATTTTTACACGACCTGCACTTCATTTGTACTATACTACATAATGTCTCTTCTATTAATTTTTTTGTCGGAAAAATAGTATCTATAACCTATGAGAGGCAACATGTTTTGAACATCACTAGTGATATAAAAACGATTATTCCTTGCATTTCGTTGGGGTTAGAGGCATCAGAGGTTGCGAGTGTACAAAATCAGTTACTTTTGCCACGGGGTGGGAGGATCCTAAAACGCATCGGCTGCTCTACAATCAGAGCTACGAGGACACGACAGTTTGATAGAAAATGAAATATAACCATAACCTGCGATATATCCCAGTCTCCCAGGTGTTATATCCTTTCTGATTTCTTTACTGGTGATACCAATTAAGATATTATCCTTCTAATATATCTTTATTCGACTAAATATTGTAAACCATGAGAGACTCTCACTGGGAGCTTATTTTTTATTTACGATCTGCGCTGTTTACCATAGGTCGACGGCCTTAGCGTGATTGGAAAAAAAAAACTAAAAATCAAAATGAAAGAAATAGTATCCAAAGAAATTGAATTTCATAGGTGCTAGAATTCCTACTGGAAAATCTTTTTATTTACCACAATGTTAATTTTACGGAACATAACAAGAGAATTAAATATGAAAGTTCTTTAAGTAACCTGCATCCCGGATCTGTGGTGAAAAATGACCGGCAACACTATTTTTGCACTATCTCTGATATACATACTATTGACTAATGCAATAACGTCCCGGCCCACGATGCAGTTTTTAAAATGAAGGAACGCAAAGTTAGTGATTGTCACAGTGAAACTTTTGAATATTGAACCCTCGAGATTGATATAAAATGCATCTAAAGAAAATTATTTAGTTATGTTTCATTATTCATTAATATCAGAAATCGGATATGTTTCGATTATGATGAACATTTTCATAATACCCTTTGATTTCTGTTCATTCACAGTCGTAGGTCGACGGCCTGAGTTGAGTTTTAGTGGGAAAAAAGACAACTAAAAATGAAGATGAAGGAAATAGTATCCAAGGAATAATTACAAAGGCTTACAATACTTCATCTAATATATGTTTTAATTGAATGAGGTTTTACTCTCTATTTTTCTTTCCTTTCTATTATCTACTGTATTATATTTAGTAATGATTGAATTGGTAATCAAGAAATGAAAATTGGTGCAATTTCTTTCAAACTTTGAAACAAAACATATGAACGTCTGGTTTCAAGCTACCATGTAAAATATGACTTGAAGGTTCAGAACACACTAAAATCAACGTTAAGTCAGTCATAGAAAGGATAGAACTCTATAAAAGACAAATGTCCGAGTGAATGCAGAATCACCATGGAACGGAAGATGAGATCTTGTGATAAGATCCAGTTGACCAAGCATCATCGTGACAAAAGAATAATCCGTTGAATCTGACAGAGAAGATTTCTTTGGGACTGCTTCCGTACTGGTTCGTCATCTTCTTTGCTACGTTTGAAATAAATAGAGATTATATCTACAAGTTACCATTTATTCATATTTAGTAGATTTTCAATAAGGAATATGGAACCAAGTCGTTTTTCCCTTAAATTCGAAGCCAGTGACGGATTAAGCATTAGTAGGCTGTTTCTTTCTTGCTTGTTTGCTTTCGAGGCCAGTGGTTGGTTTACCATCAGGCTGGGTAGGCTTTTTCTTTCTTCTTTGCTTTCGGGGCTTGTGATGGATGAACCATTAGGCTGGATAGGTTCTTTGCTTCTTCTGTCAAACTTTCGAGTTTTGACTTTATTTTCACATATAATAACAATGGTGAGTGACAGATGACAATGACGAGACCCAAAAGCAGTGATGTCATGCATGAGTAATAGTGATAGTGGCTTATGCAAAAATTGATATCGAATTCACTCCCATTTGTAAAACCCAACTCAGGCTGACTTGTTTAGTTAAAGTTTGTAAATCACATTTTGAGAAATTACTAATAAAGAAGTTGAAATGGGACACGTAGTTTTGGATAAATATTGTACGGAGAAATGAATTCTGTTTAGTTTACCATTTACATTTTATGAAGTAAGGGAGTTTTTTTTCCATCACTCTTTCTGTTATCATTGTATCTCTTATATCTCTTTTCTGTCTTTCTTTTTCTTTCTTTTTCTTTCATTCTTTCTTTTTCTTTCTTTCTTTCTTTCTTTCTTTCTTTCTTTTTCTTTCTTTCTTTCTTTTTCTTTCTTTCTTTCTTTCTTTTTTTCTATGTTTCTTTCTTTTTCATTCTAATCGTTCTGTCCTCTTCTTACTAAAGGAATATTCCCCCATATTTGTTCTCTCTCCCTCTCTCTTTCTTTCTCTCTCTCTTTCTCTCCTTTTATCAGTCCATCATCGTTTCCTTTTTTTCTTTTCTTTTTCTTCTTACGCATTTGTTTCTTATTTCCTTCTCTATATTTCAACTTCTCGTCCTTTTTCTCCTTCCTTTTCTTTCTTTGTCTCTGATACTCATCCTCTCCCCCTTGTTGATTAGTTGACAGCCGAAAGCAATCAAGAATAAAAGAAATTATCCCTTGTCGCTTTTAATCGCCCACTGGATCTTTTGCAGACCCTCGTGGGAGAGGTTATCCCAACACAAGATAATTCTCAAACAAAACCAAATTCATTGTTCCTCACAAATGATTTTACTCATCTTAGCCTTTGGAATTCCATGTTATAGAAAGTTTAGATTTTGTCGAGGTAACTCAATAACAATAAAAATATCAATTAAACCACTCACACAGTTATTGGTTAATCATAAATCGAATCAAAATAGCCCCACAAATGACACCCTGGACCAACCAGCCAAGTAGGTAATAGATTATTCTCCCTTTGCTTGTCTCTTTTAGAATGTAACTAAGCCAAGGAGAAAAACTACGTGATGGAACTTATAAAAGAGATATCGTTATTAAACAAAAATGATTTGAGAGCATATTGTAGACACAAGAAAGAATTCCATCTTAGACCCTGACAAAAACAATGAAAGTTCTATCGACTAAATCATCATCAACGAATCAAAACCGTTTTTTAATTAGATAAAAACATAGAAATTCTTCCTTTAGATAACTCACAGATATCATAACAAGCTTAACTAACAATGAACACTCTTATAAAACGATGAAAAGATACAATAAAAAAAATCAACCCCAATACATTGGATATAGTATCTCAAATCATAAATTACACTTTTTATAACAACAGATACAACGCAAGGGGATGTTGTGAAACAGGCGTGCAGTGGGTATCTATCGATATATATATATATCGATAGATACATCGATATGTATGTATATATCTACCGATATATATATATATATATATATATATATATATATATATATATATATATATATATATATACATATATTTATATATATATATATATATATACATATATATATGTATATATATATATGTATATACATATATATATACATATTTATATGTATGTATATATATATATATATGTATATATATATATCGATAGATACATCGATATATATGTATATATCTACCGATATATATATATATATATATATATATATATATATATATATATATATATATATATGTATATATATATATATATATATATATATATATATATACATACATATATATATATATATATATATATATATATATATATATATATATATATATATATATATATATATTTATATAAATCGATAGATACCCACAGCAGAGAGACGGGCTTGCTGGATTGATAAGCATTAGATTAAAGATTGCAAAGGCGTACAAATTACAACTGATGCAAAGATAGAGTAAGAGAAAAATTCAGGGAGAAGATTTGGTCATATTATTCGAGGATTCTTCATTCCTTTTAAGCATAGAATACCTGATCACTGATTGTATAACATTTAGATAAAAACACGGATTGTCAGAAAAGATTGAGAAGACACAGGCACAGTGCGAGAGAAGAGCTGACGTATGAGATAATTGATAATCTTCGTTGGCAACACACGTAGTTTTTTTCCACGGACCCAGCATGTCCCGTGTTTTTCAAAAGTTCCCTCAGCACAAAAGCGGAAAAAGAAAAATAGTGTTTTTTTCCTGCTGTGTCCTTATCTAATAAACAAATCAAGAGTAGAGAACAGTTTGTGTCATATTGAATCACATGGCAAAATATACTGTCTTGAATTCCTCGTTATGGAATACTCCACGTGATAACAGAGCAAATTTTGAAATGCATTCTCAGAAATTAATAAGATTGGGAAAGTTTACAATCTCTGACAAAATGCATTGGGATTCACTTGGTTAACCACTTCACGTGTTTAGTAACCAGGATTGCAGCTTTTAAAATGGCAAAAACGGAAGGAAGATTTTTCAAGAACTTTCTTTTTCTATTGATGATAAAAGGAAGAGCAATAATATGTTTTGGGCGATTCTTAAATCGTATGGCTATACCTGCTTAGAGCTATGCAGTTAAGATGAATATTTTCCGGCGTTGAAAACTCAGGCTTCGTGGACAATGCGGCAAGACATCTGACCCATGAGGAAAAGGAATCAGAGCTGTTGCCAAATTAGTGTGATATTTAAAACTGGGGTGATACTCGAACAGTTGAACAAAAAATTGATGTTAAGAAATATATTGATCGATTTGTTATCCTTACCTTCCTATTATTGATCGCAGAATCAATACCTCAATCTTGATTAGAGGATTATTAAAGATGAAAAGACGTGTAATCTCTTTTTATTGACAATATTAGATGCTACAGAAGAGCAGGTTTCAACATTTTATTCGCTGCAAATTCCCTCAGCCTGATTGGATCTAACGAAAAAAGACGCTATGATCGAGGGAGGAAATTGTATCATTAAATTCCAATCTTCGTAATTGTCTTTTTAGAGAGGCAAACGATGAAGAATCCTAAAATTCCTTTCGTTGCTCTAATGAGGCCGAGTTGTTTGATGATGGAAATAAACAAACTGCCATTAGATTAGAATAAAAACTTTAAAGACGTCTGAAATACTAATTATACAATAACGAACTTTGTCTGGGATTTTTTTAATGACTTTTTGTTCGCGTTGATTTTTTTGTGTGTCGTATCCATCTTTTATATCCGATGGAGCATTGTTAATGATATTCACCAAGTTCGGTACGGCAAAGGCAGGGATAAAGATAGCAAGATTGAGTTGTACCAATCGTCTACTCTTCTCAAAAACTAGCGTACGAAACCTTTTAACTGGGCTCAAACATGGTCCCCTGGGACGCAATCACATTTAGAACCAATATGTTTCAATACTGATTTTTACTAATATCTGAATTTCTGCGATGAAGAATTATCATTTGAACTGATGTCCTCTTCCTGGTTGTTATAGTCACAACGTCTCGGCCAATGCATCCTCCGGTGTTCTTTTGGTATGTGTCGTAATTTGGTGACCTTCTGAGAATTTCAAATGGATCTTTTCATTCAATCAAGATAGGATATAGGGTAGAATGTTCTCATTTCTATTAATATTCGGACCATCCTCATCTTGGTTGATTTTTCATACAACGTTTCGGCCGTTGTACTCTACGGCCTTCATCAGGTTTAGGTGTGGGGAAGTAACGAACCGAACCCTTTATTTAACCGACGAGGGTATATAGACCGCACTCCCCCTCTTAGCATTAATAGTATATTATCATTGTCTCACACTGGGATTGAACTCCATTATAAATAGTTCCTGTAAATGAGACTTGCAGACGATAGCAAAATGAGTTCGAATGAATTTGTCATCTGTTTTGGCATGCGTCACTGCGTCACTGATATTCGTGCATGACGTCACTATTTTCATCATTGTTATCCCTCATCCATCGTTATAGTTACATATGAAAATAGTATCACAACTCAGTAGTAAGAGTTTGTCAAAAGGAAGAGAGAAAACCCACTAATTGTTAATCCGCTACTAGCCTCGAAAGAAGGAAGAAAAAAATGTCAACGTGGGTTGATTCGACCTCAAGTACTTCTGGTTACCAGCCGAACACCTAAAAAACACTTACCAAAAGATGTGTAGACGAATGTGGCAACTTTTGATTATAAATGATAATACGTTTCGCATATGGGTTGTTTAACCAGATACTTGGTAGTTTTCGTCGAAAAGAAAATAAGATATTTATATTCTTCATTATTATCAATTTTTGCTACTATTCACCTTCATCTTGATTGTTGCTTCTTATCACAACGAAACAATTAAGATGAAGGTAAGTAATTAAAGTTGTTCCTTGGAGAATTTTTTTTCGTGTTAGTGTACAAATGTCTTTAAACAAAGTGAACAAAGAAATATTCTATACTTCATTTTGCATTATTAATGTATCAAAAGGGGAGATATTTACTTTAAAATATTTCTGCTAAAGCTTTATTGAAACAAAAAGCCTAGTTATAGTCGGAAATGATTGTCGGAAACGATTTGCAATATTGTAAAGCAGAATAAATGTAAATTACTTATAGATATTCTTTTTGAATAGTCATTAACATTGAAAGTATCGAGCTTAATCTTCTTGCTATTCTGTTGTGTTTGCAACGTTTTGGTTGATCGACATTCCAGCCTTCTTCAGGTGAAATATCCGTGAGGAGAGGAGGGTGACTGATTGTGCAAAGCAAAAACTGATAACAAACAGCAAATTCAGACATTCACAGCAAGGCATGTATGATAAGTTACGTAACATAGCAGAATGACGATGGGGGAAGATATCAGCCAAGATCTGAGACATCAGGTGTCATCATATTGCTTCGGATTTTTATGATTCAACACTTGAAAAGTTGATGGATGGGTTTTCTCGCGTGAGAAGTCGGAATACGGAAGTGCCAGAAAATGGTACTACATGACCTCAACTGTCCAATTCAATCACAGCTTTTTCTTGGCGTATTTTGTTTTAAATAACTTTGATAAGTCGAATATAAGAGGTCAGCTCGCAGCTTCCCTTCCTCCTGCTGGGTTTGAACCGACAAGATGGCAGGGGATTGAGATGTTTGCCCCTCTTCTTCCTCCGCCTGTCAATAGAATCAAGTGACCATGACTAATGAACTCTCAGCCTCTCAGCCTAGTCTCTCTCTCTCTCTCTCTCTTTCTTCCCCCCTCTCTCTCAGCCTCTCTCTTTCTTTCTTCTCTTCAAGAACATCCCAGAACAAACATCTGCTGATGCTATTTGATCCTTGATTTGACGTGCATGTCTTTTGAAACTTCCAATTCGCTTGAACAGATACCGGCAGAGTTATTCTATTTCCAGCAATGCTTGGAATACTGTTCGTTCCGTGATTTTTAACGTGAAGATGTTCTCACTTATTTCCTTTGTTAGCAGATAAACCTATCTCGTCTTCTTGTCACGAATTTCAACTTGATGAGGCTTTCACTGTTCAACAGGAACACTAGAGGGAGTTCTTTGTCGTAGTTAACATTTGAATTTTCTGTTTGCTACCGTTTGTTTTTGTTTCATACAACCGGAAAAGGAGTACCTTCATTTAAATAGCATCTATCTATCTAGATATTACCCACATTTTGCTTCGTCAAAGACAATGGCACTAACTGGTGTCATGAATAGTCTTTAGATGTGTACAAGAAATAAGCTTTTTAGTATACTGTCTGTAATAAACGAAAATATTTCTAGCACACTGTAACTAATTATTATCGAATTCCTTTACAATTTGTGTTCCAACCCTTGATGAGAACGGGGAACTTCAAATTTAATTGGTGTTGGCATCTGGTTCTCCTGTAATTAGAGACAAATGTCACTTGCTGCTTTATAATAAGGATGTCTTGGAATTATTTGTAAACTTCATTGATGCGGTAATGAACAAAGAAATCAAACTAAGAGTTGATTCAATTCTATTCCTAATTAGAGGGAATAATTATTCATATCTAGTATCCACACAACGGAGATGACAAAACATAACAATTCGTTGAAAAAATGGTCAATTCAGATTGTTTAGCACGTCAGTTGAGTGATTGATGAAAATCTAGGATCTTGAATCTTCAATTCAATAGCAGAAAAGAGCATTGCTATTAAAGATATACTGATCTTAAATCAAGTCAACGTAGGAAGTGGCTACAGAGTGATATGCAAAATCCAAATGAACACCAAGATATTACACCGGAAAATGTTCAACACCAAACTGCAACCGCTCATTGTTCAAAAAGAACCCACCCCATCATACAAGCTGGAACTGAAAACTCCACACCGAAGCATAAGAGAACACCAACGAACTCAGCAACAATATAACAACCTGCCTAATTGAAGTCGCCAGTATGTTCAAGCCAAAGAACTCACTCACCATAAGTAAACTCTCAGAAGAAACCAAGAATCTCATGAAAGAACAATAAGCCATCAACAACAACAATAGAAAAGATAGAAGCAACAGAGCAGAGCTAGACAATCTAAAAGAAACAAAGAGAAGACAAAAGAAGATACACGACAGCTGCCACTGGAAGCACACCCTCCCCCCAAAGTAGGGGATTCAAATCAATTGGGAGATTTCTCAGTGCAGGTAGGATATCTCATAACTAGTATGCTCGAAGCAAATGGAAGCCTGACAACGTATAAGGGCCGAATTGTCGAACGTGCCCAGGAATCACGCAAAAAACTCTATACCCCCAAACAAAGGACATAGAAAATTGAACAGGAAACACCAGCTGAGAGTAATCAACAAAATCTCCGTTCCTGAAATTCTATCTCTTTGGCTTTGTGCTCTACCAATTTTAGTGAACTTCCAATGAGATTTTTCCAGAATTGGCTGTATTTTTAAGTTTCCGTGCTGATTATTCTTTCATTTACCTCTACTAACGAAATTTGAATGTTTGTCTGTTTGTCCGAACAATATCTCCAAAAGTTTTCAATTAATTCCTATGACCTTTTTTGTGAAGTGTTGACAATGAGCTAAGGAGAATTTTATCTATTTTGAGGCTGATCCGGAAATTTGTTTCCGATCGGGATATTTCTCTTTGAATATTCAGAAGAAGTAAAGATTAATCGGAAATCTTCGAGTGTTTGTTTTGGTTTGTAGCCTTTGGAGAATTTCCAAAATCCTCTAATGAATCCTCGAGTGTAGACCGTTCTCATTCCGTAAAAGACGATATCTCGTATCGGTTAATCTTAGTTCTTAATTCTTCCTTGTCATACTAATATGAGGACATCGGTTCAACTTATGTAAGGTAATAGTTCCACAAGTAAAAAAATCAGATCGAAAGGCTAAATATAAAAGAGAAAATGTGTATTGTTATAAAGACTCAAGTCTGTCCGGAATGTAAACAACCTCTTATTACTAACGAAAAGATAACCTACCAAGACCAAAAGGACCTTCATTTATCATTTTTCATCAGTTTTTAGGGCCCGTCGTTGGATATAGACCTTCTCCAGGATTCACCAGATCTCTCTATCATGGATGTCGTAGAGCCAATAATTGCTGAACATTTGTAGTTCGTTTCTCCATCTTCTTTTCTGTCGGCCTTGCTTTTGTATGTGATCCCTGGGGATCCATGTTGCGAGTCGTAATATCCATCGGTTGTCTGACATTCTTGCAACATGACCGGCCCATTGCCATTCAAGTTTTCTTGTGGATTCAATCATGTCTCGGACTCCTGTTTTCTCCCTGATTCAGTGTACTGTCTTGCAATCTCTCCATGTGAGGTTGAGAACGATTTTTTCCCGCGCACGTTGCATGCTTCACTGTTTAGCTCCAGTAAAACGAATGGCATGTAAAACAAGCATGTCAGAAATAAGCACACAATGAACACGCAAAACTGGAGGAAGTAGACCACTACGTCTACAAAGGACAACAAATCTCCATGAAATAACCACATTATAATGGCCAACCAGCTCCTTGTTCTTAATTTAGAATTATCCTTCTTCTACACTGGCTGACAACCATAGTGAGAGAGCCTATTCTGTCCAGTCTATTATGCTCTTAACTAGGGATCAAATGGATGGATTCATGCTTTTCCGAACAGCAACTTTGAGAAGTGAACGTTTACGGCTTCGGAATAGAACTCGGATCATGTGCAATAAACCCTAGACAATAAGCACGAGTGTTTGGACAGAAATTGAGCAATAATCAAATGATAAATCCTCAAAAAAGGAATCACACTAAGTCTTCGGTAGAGCAGGTCCAAACTACAAGAAGAAGAAAATCCCTTTAGCCCTACGAATAAAGATTTATAACCATCGCATTCTCCTGATAGTCACCTGTGGAGCTGAAATATGAAAAATTGCTCATTCCCTTTGAATTTCCCACATCTATACCAGTGCCCCTTCTTCTATTCAAGACGGTAACCTCCATGAACAACACCAGCCGCCCACGGCTTGAAATATCGTCACTTCTCATCAACGAGACTCTAGAAGTCAGAGGCAACCGAATCAGGACTTTATCGTTGCTGACACACCTGAGTGAAGCGATGTTTTGCCAGAATACTTCACAGAGGGCTTGATGAATGGACAGGCTCGGTCGCTGTTTATGCGACTATCATTGTTTACGTTGTTTTAATGATCAAGACATGTTGCAAGGAAGTCAGACAACCGCTTGACTTCACGACTCGGAACTTACCCTCTTTCTCCTCTCTCCCCCACTTCTCTCTTTTCCCTTCACCTATCTCTGTTTCTTTCTTCCTATCGATAGACAGGTGATTCTTATAAATAATCTTGCTCTTTTTCATGCCTTTCAACCAATTAAGAAAGCTGAGAATACTTTTTATGAACGGATTAATGCAAAAACCGCACCCAAAATTTTTGTTAAGTTAATATCTTTGACTTGTGTTGCTTGTTGTCATTATAAAAACTTGTTTTCATTAAATCTTTCATTCCGGACGGCATACAGTCACGGAGTTGCTTAGTAAAAAAGTACTGACTACGAAACAGGTGAAACCATGAATGTCGAAATGAAAGTTAATGATGTTCTTAGCCCTTTTTGCAAAAAAAAAACAAGATATTTACATATAGAGAATTGATATGCAACTAATGTACTTGAATCTCTACCATAGATAAAATGCCAGACAATCTAAAAAATATGTTTATTTACATAATGAACAGTGTGTTTTTTTTCTTGTTTGTTTCTCTGTCCGTACAGATGGGTTCTCACACTTAGAGGCGACAATTTTTCTGATAAAAATATCTCCTAACCACCAATGGACCCTTCCAATTAAAACAGCTCCGGTTCCTCAGAATATGTTTCAAGGGTAGTTCGATTTGAAATGTTGATTATCTCGAAAATTTATAATTTTCATGTTCGATTGTGTGGCATAGTTTATGACGGAGGTTTTCAACAACCAGCAAGCAGCTCAAAACGCCTTTCGGGAATTCTTTGGTTCCAAGACCCCTAAATTCTTTACTTCCAGTACTGGTAACATTTTTCCCGTCCATTAGGATCGGTTTTTATTTTAGTGTATAATACCACGGCTAATCCAGAGCGGGTGAAAAAAAATCACAGTTGTAATTTATTCCTCATTGCATTAAACCCCGGTAAACGTAGGCAAAATTTGGGCTTCTTTATCGCTGTTTTACTGCGGTCTCTCTTGACTTGACATGGGTTATCTACTGCACTAATTGAAATTCCGAGCAGTCTCATATCAGTGAAATTATGAATTGACAAAAAGACAAGAAAATGTCTCAGACTGCAACAAAACATTATTTGGCTTCTGAAGATGAACAATCCGTCGGGTTAACAAGATAAACAATTCGTGAGGCTGCCACAAATAGTTTTGTAGATATTTTCTCCTGGTAAACATGCTGCCGATCTATTGAATCCCGGAGATTCATTTTTGTTCTTTGGGGTTTTCAACAGATTTCCTGTAATATTTGATAACGAAACAGAAGAGAGAAAAAGAGAGTCATAGTTTTAAAACGAGTGGATCCTTATGAGGTTGACAAGGGAAGAAACAGATTTCGCTGCAATGATTTGGTCAGGTGAAGTATATATAGGAGTCTAAGTGCTCTTTCACCCACTCTTTCACTCGGTCATCTATCATCGAATTCCAATGCAGAGATAATCTGTCAAAATATCTGAAAATGGAGCGAAAGGGGACTCGTACTTTTACAAGGGTATAAGAGCAAAATTCGACATTGTGGCTTTGTGCTACTCTGAAGTACAATTTATAAACAACCATGCACAAATTTAGAGAAGGCTCGTTGGTAATAGATTCTTGCCTTTCCCTTGGATACTTGGGATTTTCCCCGGGCATTAATACTTTGGACACAAACTGTCTCAGCATGGGTTTGAACTCATTTCACTGAATCCATCTTAAGCACCGTTAACTGTCACTCGCTACTCCAGCTCAAGAAGAAATAGAAAATTATCTTGTGAAAAAAGGAATTATAACAATTGTAATCTCCCTCTTGTGTTTTATACTCATTTATTCATAAAGAACGTTTTATGCAAAAGCAGAATTTCATTTCCCTCCTCTTTATTGTTGTTGTTGTTGGTTTCCAATTCAATATCGAATAAAATCTTAGAATTGAACAGGAAATTCATTTCTCAGGAGAAACGTTTGGTAAAAACGGTGCGAGTTGAGTATTTCTGTCATTTGTGAAATCATTCTGTACAATATTGAAAATATGGTAATATGACACACTGCGGTTGACCAAGGTCAGGCAGCAGGGTGGCCTGTCTGTCCACTCAATATCTCCAAAAGTACTTGATAATTTCAATGAAATTTTGTAGGAGGATGAACAAAAGTTAGTTAAATTTAGGGACTCATTCAGAATATTTTGATAAAGAGATATTTTCCGTTCCCTTCCGAACATTTATGTGCACACTCATGACTGTCCATACAGTATTTCAAAGGGTCCTCGATGGATTTAATTGAAATTATGCCGAAAGATGGACAATCGACTACGAAATGTCTACACCGTATAGTATCGCCAAATATCATGATGCTCCACTACATATCACTTAAAGGTCACAAAGAATTTCAGTGGAATTTCATGAAAGATACGATGATGGCGTTAGGAAGAGTTGGTTGAATTCATGGCAGATCCAGGGATTCCTTATGGTTGCAAGGTGTTTTCTCATTTTTCCTCCATGTCTGTATATGTTCATGACTGTTCGCATATCAACTGGGGCGCGCATACATACATCAAGAATCAATCTATAAATATGAGAGTATTCTTCAGTAGTTAGGACGCCCTGATATCATTAGGCAGATTGTTCGTACTAATTCAGATATGATCATTAGGAATTTAGATATTTCTTTGCTTCTATTTAGATCATCTGTGAACACATATACATATATAAATAAAGAAAATTTGTTCTTGACTAAATGGTTGCACCCTAGGGCCTGCAAATTTGTTAATAAGGGTAGCTTGACCCCAGGATCAATATAGGACAGATGTTGATGACCGTAGGTGACTTCCAAAAGTAAATTTGTTTTTTTTTACATTTGATTTTTACATTTTCGACCATAAATGACCTCACAGTAATCGATATTGAGAGGTAATGTAATAAATTCTAACTCAAAGCTGGATCGAAAATGCCAAAATTGTCCTCTTTGAAAATGCCTAAATTGAGCTGACTTCTAATTGAGCTCCAGGTCAGTGTCACTTACATTTTGTTTACCCTTGGGTCAAATTACATTTGTACATAAATTTTCAGTCTATAAAATGGCAAAATTTACTTTTTTAGAAAAATGCCAAATTGACATGGCCTCTAGGGGTCACCAGAGATCAGCAAGACTTATTATATTCATTTTGCGTTCAAGTTACTCTGCACTCAGTTGATTGGAACATTCCCAAATCGACATGAACCTGAATTGTCCTTTATGGGTCTTCAATTTATCACCACCTTTCTTATGTTCAGCCCTCGATCAAGCTACCCTTGTACTCAGCTTTACAGCCCGTAGGATGCAACAGTCTCCGATATATTCGGAAATGCCGAAGTTGAATTGCCCCTAAATTGACCTTTATTGGTCACCAGGGGTGTTTTCTACCGATTCTATGGGCATCCATTGTTCAAGTAACACTTTAACAGAAATGTGCAGGTCGTAAGGTGAAGCCGTCTCCGTTAGATTTTAAAATGCCTGCCAAAAGTCTTACTGTATTTAGTTGGTATATATATGATTGTCAATCTAATGATATATACATGTGGGGGTGCGGGTGTGTGTGTGAGAGTGTGTGTGTAGGTGTGTTTTAGGTAGGTGTGTTTTAGGTAGGTGTACAGATCAATATGTATATATATATATACATATATATATATACATATATATATATATATATATATATATATATATGTGTGTGTGTGTGTGTGTGTGTGTGTGTGTATATATATATAATTCGATAGAATTGTTCATTATAGATTATTGATAAATAGGGATGTCAAGTGGGTGTAATATTTATATCTAGCTACTCAGCTAGATCTATATGAATACTTTGTGCATATACACATGAACGACACACACGCACAGACATATATATATGTATATATGTGTGTGTGTGGTAAAAATCAGGCTAGCAGTATAACATGATATAATACTATATCAATGATATAAAGCCACCTCTGATTTATTTGATAGAGTGCTCGATGCATATAACTTTTTATTATTGAAGTTAAGTTGTTTTAGAGTAGAGCTGGAAATAAATTCGCCTGATGAGTCCTGGAGAGGGCAGAAACATGAGCTAGTTTGTGTAGCGAATCTGCATTCTAATATATATATATATATATATATATATATATATATATATATATATATATTATATGTGTGTGTGTGTGTGTGTATATATATATATATGTGGTGTGTGTGTGTGTGCGTGTATACATATATATATATATATATATATATATATATATATATATATATATATATATATATATATATATATATATATATATAATTGCTGTTATACATAGTTCAACACAATCATGCGTCCCGCGAATATATAGATTATAAAACGATCGTGAATAGCATGATATCATCCAGAAAAGATTACCCTGTCACATACGTAACAACCACAGTGAGAATTTATTAATATGAATGCTCGGTGCAAAATTGCTGCGAGATTAAATTGAGTAAAGATCAGCAGAAAAAAAAGGGGGGATAGGGAGGAAGGTAAACAGCATCGAAAAGAGATGCTTCAAAAATGATTTCAAATGAACAAGACCTATTTAAAATGGCCACAGTAACTCTAAAATGTCCTTCGAAACATATGAAATTTGGAGTGCGATTCAATACATTTATGTATATTGTGGATGGATATTTTTTTTATAATTTTGATGCGTGAATTTAATAAATATGCATCTTTTCAAGCAAGAATCAGGAAAAGTGGATAAATTGATACTCAAACACAGGTGGCACCTGTCAGGAACCTAAAACTGAATATACATCAACTGGAGAAGACAGTATTGATTTACACGCGCTGTTACTCTTAGGAGAGGCGGAGGGAACGAGGAGGAGAAGGAGGGAACAAGAACAAGGAGGGGACGAGGAGAAGAAGGAGGGAATGAGGAGTAGAAGGAGATTGATAAAGGTGGCGACGCTGGTTCTTGAGTCGATAAATGCTTCGTTTTGCAGCAGGCTGGGTAGCACACAGATCAAGTCTGATCTGCGTATTCCGAAGAGAACAATCAGAATTCAATATTATTATAATTTTGCTCTCTCACAAACAAAAAGCCCGATGTCAATAGTGCAATTATAATAGATTTAGGTTCTCCTATCATCCTGGGAAATGACAGCTAATTCTATGCATTTTTCCAAAGATTTTCTTTATGTTTATCTTTCTCCATAATGCAGGTTTGTCGTTAGTTGAAATTGTGACCTCTTTTTTTTATTGGTCTTGAAGTTTCACCCATGTACAAGTTCAAGAATTGCGTAAATACATATTTCATAATTGTTTTCTTTTTGTTTTGATTTTAATGAGGTCTTAATTATGACTTATATGTGATTGTGGCGATGTGTATTTTGGGGCTTTTAATGTTCTTGACTACTGTGATGAACTGTGGTTTCGTAGATAGTGATATATATATATATATGTATATATATATATATATATATATATATATATATATATATATATCAATCATGTGGTGTGTGAACGTTGCTTTTGTTGTTTTCTACAGATCTAGTGTATCTTTTAGTTTATTTTCTTCTAGTTTTGTATGTTTGTTGGGGTAAGGGAGGTCTTTAGAAGTGTTCTCGATGAAGTTTCCTCATCTTTCAAGTGTTTTGAATTGTATATCCCCAGAGCTTTTAGATAGAATCCTGTAATGATTCCTGATTTGATTGTAGTGTTGTGGTTTGAGTACGAATTGATAAGGTTATTCTTATTTGAAGATGTTTGGTATACACAAAATTGGAGGTTGTTTTCGGCTCTGTGCAATAATCAATCGAGGTTGGACAGAATGTCTTTTCCTAATTCGATGTAAAGTCAACACACCAAACCGACACATATAAACATTAGACCAATTAGTTGAGCGAACTACGAAATTAGCAGACTTCATCAGCGAGGACAATACTGAAACACCAACGAACATCAATAAGGAAACTGTCAAGTTCATCAAAAAACTAAAAGCTAAGGAACATAAATCCTAGATAATATTCATTACATATCACCCAAAAATCCCCACATTCAATGGTTTACAAAATCAACAGAGCTAATGTCTCCATGAGATATTCCATATCTTGCATTAGCAGTGTTACCTGCAAAATAGCTGACGCTATTGCTAAAGATTTAACTCACCTATTAGGGACTATCAGCCTTTCCCACATTAGAAACTAAGGTGACCTTATCAATAAAACTACAAAATACTCATATCAACAACAAAGTCATGGCCAGTCTAGACGTCAAATCTCTGTACACCGTCTTACCAGTCAAAATTCTCTATATCCCTCAAAATTCATCTTAAGAAAGCTAAAACTACACTACCGTTATCCAAAGATAAACCTATCAAGATTTGCACACTCTGCGCAAGTTAATGTTTCTTTCCTTTCCAGCATCAGGTTTAACAAACTAAAATTCAGTCTACCTATAGGCTCCTCCCTTAGTTGGGTTCATCTGTGACTTTTTGTTAGAATTTTTAGAATCCATCCCCATTAAATGCATCACGCCTAAAGACCCATACAATTTTTGTTACATAGATGACGCCCTCTAAATATACCCAAAAGATACAAACTTGAGTACACTAACACAAAGACTAAACTCAGGTGCAACTGCGATAAGCTTCTCTTATTTTTATGAATTAGAAAAATGACAACACTTTCCCTACCTCGACATACCGCTGCAAAAGGCCGATAACAATCTCCAATTTAGTGCATACTGAATTTCTATTAGTAAAAATATCATCAATCAATCTTTACACAGATCACAATACTAGAATCAAATTTGGACTTATTACAGGATTTTACCTGAGAAATCTAATGAGACACAGCAGTACAAACACACACAGACGCACAAAAACATATATAAGAAGCTATATATATATATATATAATATATATATATATATATATATATATATATATATATATATATATATATATATATCTTCTTTTATGTGTCTTTCATCGTGTTTACTCTTCTTTGATTGAAAATGAAAGGGTATTGATCCTATGACTCAAAGATTCCACCCCAACTTGGTTGGTGCAAAAAAGCTTACACTAGTCAGGTTGAAGCCTGACAAGTGACAATTGTTTTAGGGCTCAAATCGACCTTTATAGGTACTAGTCTATAACCCGTCTCTTCACTAACAACAAGCTCAACTGATGGTGGATACTGATACTATAAGTGTGGTAGAAACAGTTGGAAAGGAAATAAGAGGAAAGAAAAATATGAAGTTTAATGACAGGGTTGAACAAAAGAGGGGAGAAAGTTAGGTTGGCAGGAATAGAGGGGGAAGGATGCTGGATGGTTTAATAAAAGGATAAATAGGTAGAATGTAGAAAGAAAGTTAGTTTGATAAGATGGCAGGAACGGAGAGAAGGGATATGAAAGTTAATTAGTTATTAAGTGAGAGAAGGGCACGTATTGATACTATACGTGTGCCGGACACGGATCTTATATATATGATCTAAGTTTATCTTGGTATGTTGCAAGACCATAAGTGACACATACCGTGAAGCATCAAAACAGTACAAATTGTCTTGTAATCAGCTTTTTACTATTAGGTGCATATACATTTGCCAATAATGTGTGCTATTGAGTAACGTACAAAGTCACGAATATATCAATGGTCTGCAAGACAAACTCGATAACTATTGCACCATGGTTAGGTACACTGTATTTTAATTGTCATTAATATTTACTAAGCTTACTTCAATGCTACAGTACGAAGCCACAGGCAAGAGCACTGCGTACTGAAATCTTGCTAAGTATCACTCTATAATGATAAGCTCTTCACAAGAGTAAGTGTAACCTTCAAGAACAAAAAATCAGTTATCCTAATAAGAAATATCTACAAGCAAACCATCCTCTCTATAGTCACTTATGGAGCTGAAACATGAAACCTTACCAAAAGAGTCACCCTCAAACTGAGAACCATGCAACGTGCACAAAGAAGAATCAGTTCAGAAAGTATTAGCTTGGTGACGCTCATGATAAATCTAGGGGAAGGTCTTTATCCAACGATAGGTGCTAAAAAGTTGATGATGATGATTAAAGGATTTACTTGACCTGTAGCTTCGAATGTTTTGAACGGTCATTTGAGTGAGGCAATCCAGAAGATAAACAAAGATATTTCAACTATAAAGCAATGCCCAAGGGATAAAACTTGTGTAAGTGATTTTCTTGATGTAAACTGCCAGATATTTTGCGACTTTAATTTTGATTACATGTAGAAACAGAAATAGATTTTGAGAGTGTATATATGAAAAAGCATTTGGCAAATAAATGATAGCTTTTCGTTCATAATTGTTTACGTAACGTTCTATTTCTATTCGCCTTTTTTATTAATAAACTTATTTTTATCTCAGAGTACAGTAAACCTTTGCTACAGGCCAAATATTTTGTCATAAAGTTGTTGGTTGAGGCGGCAAAGTTACGCTGTTTGCCTAAGTAGGTTGCATCGGTATAAAGTACACTGTGTGATTATGAATTGTGTCATATTGTATAGAAACTCTTATTTAATATGATCTGTCGTTACACAGTCAATGTATCGCTCGAACTAGACAACGTAAATATACAAAACAGTTGAAGAAAGGGGGTCTGACACAGTTATCGAACCTGCGACCGATAGGGTAACCACTTCAACGTGGCGATACTCTTACCATACAGCTAAACAACCACCCGTTATACAAAGGCCCGAACAACCGCTTTCATCTCAAATTCTCATCTCAACTATTCTCAGTCTATCGATTTCTTTTCAACGCGACAGTCATATATTTGGGAATGGATATATATAATCCGACAGAATGATTATAAACTGCGTTATATTATATAGAAACTCGTATTTGAAATGATAACCTGTCGTTAAACGAGTTATATATAACTCCAACTAGACAACGTAAATAGAATAAGCAATCAAATAAAAATGGGCAGTTGCTGGAATCAAACCAGGTCCTATTTTGTCCTAAGTTTGCTGGATTAGTGAAGTTCAACCTGTATTAATTTTCTGTAGGATTAGCTTGGTATCCACTGCACTGGGCTGAGACGTCTACATCCGATACTTATCAATATTTTTCGAGCCGTGAACTCCCTGGGTGGGCTTTCCATTTCTTGGCTTCTTGATAATTTTCGCTGACCTGTCTATGTCTCTGTTTCCTTTTCCTTCTTTTCTTCCGGTAATTGGTTTGTCTCTTCCCATATGTTTTTTCCTAAATCTATTTTCCCATCTTTCTTGCCTCCAGTACCCATTGCTATATTTTTCGTGTTGTTTACATAGGGAGAGAAAAAACTTAGCAAAGTTTAGGCTGGGAAATCTCTTATCCAATGGAATCACAGATTTCCATTAGTCTTGAAAACCAAATTCCATTTTCATGCAGCTCTACACACAAGGTCTTAATAGATTTCAGGTGCCAAGACACTCTAAATGTCCGAGAAATAGAATCTATCTATATTAATGGTCAAAACGCAGCCAGACGTTTTAATGTCAAGATGTTATCTTCCTCTTGACCCTCTCCGAAAACACTATTTTTTTTTATCTCCAAACTTTGGTCGTCGATGGGAAAATTCCGCCACACACACGCAGAAAGTTGGTGGAATCACCTAACTGCACATACAGCTGAATGCATTTATCTGAGATGTCTATGCAACCCTTTTCATATTTTAATAGAAAAAATGAAATCCAGTTCATGAACCTTGATCCGTTCACGCCATAGGGATATTGGCTGCTGGCTCAAATCTAATCGAAACCCAAACAATTCCTTCAACTTGCTCCGAAATGAAACAATCACCTGAACTCCTCAGTACGTATGCGCTTTGGCTTCTGTCTAAATCGAGGGAATGTCAGTCGGCAAAAATGCGGAGTGACGTAACAGCGGTAACGCTAGGGAAAACAGAATTGGCGAACCTAGTTCGAGGTTTAGGCCGAGGCTGCCTACATTTATTTATACTAATGAAAGGCGTTAATCCACTTTTCCCTTCCCCCAGTAAATAGCAAGGCAGTTGGAACTCTCTGGCCATGTAAGATAGTCCGACATGGGACAAACATGTCCACCACCTAGTAAAACCTGCTTCATACTATGTCACAGTATGGCTCCAAGCTCCACAAGGAGTCTTCCGGGAATGAAATGTCGGCATGGTCATTGAAAATCGAGAAAAGTTCCATGATGCAAAGTTCAAAGGAATCATAGAAACCATCATTCTGGCATCAGCCTTAACCAATAAGTGAACAAAATGAAAGAGAAAGAATCTATTATTTAGAATTGTGTCGCCCATGTTCAGTTCTATTAGATTTCTTCAAACTTTAGATTTCTGAAAACTTTCAATGGGTGGCAACTGCCTCTTCATCCAAACCATTCCATTCGGAGGGTCCACAACAAGTTATGTTTTGAGGTCAATTTACAATGCTTTGATCTGTACATCAAAGACTTGTCCTCTAGTTCTATTTCTATTTAATCGAAAGGACCTTTCAGGTTCCACATCCGTGCCACCCGTAACCAACATAAATGTCTCTATTGAGTTCTTTCTCTCTCCTTCCCCTCTCTCTGTCGCTCTCTCTGTCGCTCTTCTTTTCCTGAGAAATGAGGTTGCATTCTTGCATCTTCTCTTCCTATATTAATTCATCCATTTCATTTATCATTTTTGTAAACAGACGTTGCACGTCGTCCATTTTCTTGGGTTTTTTTTTATAGCTTTCTAGTCAGTGTACTCTTTAGCCTTCCTAATGAGGTGGTCTGTCATGAGCTATTGTTATTATTGTTACTATTGTTATACATTATTTGAAATTGTACCGTCACCTTCATTGTTTTGAACTCTACGTTTCGGTGGGTGCACGCTTCGGCCTTCTTAGTTTTGCCTGAAGTTCTCTACCATGTTCTTCTTTCTGCCTTCTATTTACCTCTCTACGTTCTTCTTTTTCTCTATTTTCTTTAATTTCTTCTTTTTCTTCTTGTCCTACTTCTTTCTTTTCCTCCCCTTTCTTCTCTTACTCATTTTCCTTCGTTTTCCTCTTATTCCCTTCATCTTCATTTTTTTTTCTCTTTCCTTACTCTTTTTAAAAAATTTTCTCCTTCTCCCTTTCTTCTTCTTCCCCCTCCTCCAATTCTTTTTGCCTTCTCTCTCTCTCTCTCTCTCTCTCTCTCTCTCTCTCTCTCTCTCTCTCTCTCTCTCTGTCTCTCTTTATTTTGGGGGGTTTTCTCTTTTTTCCTCCCTCGTTCCTTTCCTTTTCAGTTTTTTCTTGTTTTCCTCCTCCTCCTCCTTCTACTTCTTCTTCTTCTTCTTTCATTTCTTTTTCTCTGCACCCTTCTTCTTTCCTTATCTTCCTTCCTTTCCTTCCTTGTTTCCTCTCTAAATGAAAGAGCAACGGAGAAAGGGGACTCTTAAAAACGAATATGGCTATCCAAAGAACATTGATTTGCAGCCACAGAAAACAAACCCACTTGCAATTTAAACACTATCTCGGTCCTACCTAAATAATTCTCTTTATATACCTACTTCTGGATCTTATTCCTTCCCAGTCTTTTTATTGTTCCTTTACCCTTCCTTACTTTTTCTTCTTTCGTCAAAAAAATATAATCATAACTGTTTTTGCGAAAAATACCAAAATAATTGTCCAAATCAAGCGATGGAAAAAAGATGTCATTAGATTCCGAATTCAACGTTTATGCTTGCTTATTTATTACAACCGGCTGCATAATTTAGATGGACAATATCAATATCCATAAATAAATGACATAAAATGAAAAAAAATGGAGCAAAAAGTTCAGTGATCTATCTTTGATCAAGTTTATTTCAAATTGGCAGGGATTTTCGGCGCTGCCAAGGGATCAATCATTTTTTGTACCCACCAATCCAGTCAACTCACACTCCTGCGTACAGTTGAGCATCATTTCGTCGTTAATGTTATCGAATTCAAGATTTGTTTCCCCTGTCAACGCCGGAGTCCCTGCTTGTACTTTTAGATAAATCTTTGCTGTCGGTGTGCATCAGAATCCCGCAGTTGCCTGAAGGAGATATGATATTTGACAATACATAAATTGAACATGATCTTTCACATATGTCATGTTAAACAACATAGCCATGTAGGGATAGCACGAGATAGAAGAAGAGATGGGTGCATCAAGTGTATCAACTGGCAGGTTTTGTGATCGAATCTCAGCATGGGCGTCACACACACTCGGGCAGGTTCGCTTGGACCTCTGGTCAGACCTGAGTAATAATATTTGGCAATCCTATGTTTCATGAAAGTAAAAATGTTGACCATTGTCGAAATCGACTATATATGCAAAAAAGGGAAAAAAATGAAATTACTTGCGACTTAAAATGTACAAATAACTATTTGTATCAAATAACTACAGTCAAATGTAAAGTTCCACAGACTCACTCACTCCCTCAATGTTGAAAACATTGAATAAGCGAGTGTGTGGAGAGATCACGGAAGAAAAACCGAACTTGATACATGTACAATATCGTTATCGCTTTGAATATCACCCATAAAAATTGTGCTTTGCCTTTTCTAGATTCGTTGTCTACTTCAATAATGGTTAAAATTTTTGCGTTCACTAAATGAAGGATAGCCTGATATATTTTTAACGAAAATGAAGTAACTAAAAGGAACTAATGGAAATAACCGAATACTTCGAAGGTGTATTCCCGTATGATTGGTGGAAAGCAACATTCCAGTATAACCTTGCTTTGAAGGATTGAATAAAATAATTTATGTAAATACTGAATCTAACCTTCACTTCTTAGGAATTTTTCTTTATTTTAGAGGTAAAATAAATGCGCAAAAAATTATTCAGTGAGACTGGTTTTCTGAAAAATTTGTTCTTAAAAATACGCAAAAATTCTTTTGCTAAATACGCTTATTTGAAATGATGACATTACACCCTTGCTGAAAATTTGATACGTGGATGGATGGGTCCATGGCTCAGTGGTAAGTGCACCCGATTATCAGCAGGTGGATCTTACGTTCAGATTGGGTGAGACAGAGAACAGAGGAGAAAGACAGACAAACAGACTGATACATGAATACTGGAAAAGAGAGAATAAAAATTGAAGGCGGACATAGACATACAAAGACTGGGAAAGAGATAGAGAAGACAAAAAAGAAAGATTGACAGATACATAAATACTTAGGAAGAAAGAGAACAGGCAGGAAAGAGAGGCAGAGATATGAAGACTGGGAAAGAGAGGGGACAGAAAAGACAGTTAGATTGAGATATAACAATTGGGAAAGGTGGAAAAGAGAAAGCCGAGCAGAAAGGAGTTATCAACTCAGTTATTTTCCAATATATCTGTATGTCAGCCTATGTATATGTATACAATTATTCCCTTCGTTTCGTGGGTTTACCATTCGCAGTTTTGATAAATCGCAGTTTAGTCTTAAATAATTTAATGGAAATATTTTTTCTATAAGATAAAAGTAAATAGAGGCGTGAAAGGGTAGAATAGTAGTTTCATGAAATTCATGGTTACTAGCATCTACGGTGCACTTTTTCAACGCTATTTTAAAACTTTTTTTAAAAGCAATTATTAGATATCTTCTTTGAAAGTTCATTCTTGCTTATGACTGCAAGAATATTGCGTAAAGTTAGTCGTAAAAAAAGAAGAAAATACTTTTGCGTAATCACAAAGGATTCGTGAATTAATTCAAATCGTGTTTACATTTTTGACTTTAAAAAATATTGATATTGACGTAATTGACCGATCTATCTTTAGAGCAAAAAAAACTAAGTATAGTTTCAGAATTTAAAATTTTTGCTGCATTCATTACTACACTCACAATTTGGGAATGGTAAAAGTTTCTCAAAAGGTTTATGGTACAAGATTTGTGGGTTTAGGGGAGACAGCAAAAATTATTCGCAGATTCAGCGTATTTGGGGACCTTTACTGTATGTGTAAAACTGTGCATCTGCTTTGCTGGAATAAGAGAAATTATACGATATTAAAGGCTATGGAGACCATGTAGCACCAAGATTGGCTTGAAAAATCCTTGTTCAAAGCATATGCCCTATGTAGAAATGTCAATTTATCTGATTTGTCATCTTGGCTGTCCGTCTCGATGGGAGTACACTATTATCAAGGGGGGCATTATGTAGTTGTATGTATGGTCACCATTTACATTGACTAATTTAGTCTAAGTGGGCGCTGTATGGAAACACCCAAGTCATGTCACACTCTAAAATTAGAGCAAACCTGATGTGCACTCGACCGGACTTTTAATAGCTCGACATTGTGGCTACCTTTGTTTCAATGGTTTAGGAGGCATTTAGGTTATCATCAAAAAATAGGTCTCACCGATGCTCGTATATCCTTTTTTTTTCTTTGAGAGATCTAAAAGTTTCGATTAAGTAAAGTTTCGCTTACGTTTGCTCATGGCAGTCTTTGCAGGGTATGATGTAAATGTCACTTTGGATGAGGGTTCAATATACTGTTTAGTGATCAGATCCCTAATTGTCGCGGAAGTATTGGTTGCGACATTCATATTTAGTTTTCTCAAGTTCCTGTTGAGTTCAGTTGTAACTGAATTTGTCAGTAATATGATTTGTCTTCTTGCATTTTCAGTATCTTGCTCTATTTTAGTTTATAAATGTGTGCTTTCTTTCTAGCGTTATGTAAGAAGTATGAATATTAGAGCGACTTAGATGATTTTTCTATAAACTTCCTTGTCTAGGTAATTGGGATTTTATATTCTGAGGATTCATTAGTAAAATTCAGTAACTATTCTTAGTTTTATTTTGGTTATGTGGTGGGAATATGAATTTATGTGATCATTTTTATTTATGGATTTGCAAAATACACTGAGTTGTATGTTGTCAGTTCTAGAATGGTTACATGGCGTCCGATTCATATTAATTTGTGGAATTTATGGATGTTTTGATTACGTTGAGTTGAGCTACTAGATCATTTTTCTTGGTTGGGGAGAGAATTATGATGTCATCAATGTAACAAAAATAACTAGCTGAATTTGGGATAATGTTTACAAAAAAGCCTGATTATAGAAATATTAGAAAATAAGAAGCCAACATTCTGCTGATAGGAGATCCCATGGGTAAATTGAATATTTTCTCTGGTTAGTAATGAGTGTGCAGATTTTTATGATTCTGTCCATGGGTAGAGCTAGTTTTGTTTTGATTTTCTGAAATGGTTTCCAAGGGGGTGAAAGCATATCTTAACTAGAACGTTCATCTAGAGTAACGCTATGCCTAAGCAGGCCATTAGTTTGTTGCTCATGTCTGTTTCGTTTTGTTTTGTTTTGTTTTTATTCTGTGCATGAGGTCCCCGAGGTTTTAAGGTGAGTGGGGCTGATTGTGCCCATTATGGAGTTGAAAGTTTTGCTACTGCTTTAGCCATTTCATGAGAGGCGCTACCTATTCCTGATATCATGGGTCTTAAGTGGGTTTTGGGTTTGTGGATTTGGGGTATACCGTACAGCTAAAGTAATCTTAGGTGATTTTCGATAAGTTTAGACTATGTTTTCTCTTCATCTTTCAATATTTCATTGGAGACATGATTGAACTAGATCGTTTCTTTATTGAGGAATAGTTTATCGATAATTTCATATGCGTCCTCATTATATGAAGAGGATATGACCTTTTGGATGTAGGTGTTAGTGTCTATGATGACAATGCTGTTGTTCTTGTCCGTAGTTTTTCATCTTTTGCGAGATTCTTCAACGCGTTTAAGTGGTAATGTGTTACCATCGTTTGCTGTTTTTATGGGAGCGTTTATGGTTCCTTGAATGTATCCTTTGCTGAATTTCGAAACATTGTGTCAGTGATTCCTCTTCGCATATTTTAGATCTGAGCCAAGGACCTCGCGTTTTATGGTCGTGAGATTTCTGTTTGATGTGTTGTTCACAAGATCCTGGCGTCTGATGTCATTCCATTTCCGGGTTGAGCTTGGGTTCATGCTGTAGTTTATGGATTTGGGCGTAGTTGATCCGAGTGATGTTGGCTTCTGTGTTTGTTATGAGATTTCCATGACGTAAATCTTGTCCAGTTCCTAGCTTTTTTGAAGGTTGGTATTTCTTCCTGTTTAGTTCATGGAAATATTCTCAAAATATGCCCTGGACGACTTATAAACCTCGGCTGATGAACTTGTGTTTTATTTAAATCCAGTTCAAAATTTGGTAGAAATTTCCATTTATGCAAAACAGGGGGAAAAAGGGATACTCAAGTGGAAAAGGGGTTCGAGGAGGTGATGGGTCTGGCTTGGAGGGGTCAGCTATGAACGATTGTTGCAGAGATTTTTACCTTAAAGATGGACTCGCACGTGATTATGATACGTGCAAGAAAAGTTAGAATTCTCAAGCTAACACTACCCAAGTCAAACCTTATTATACTTGATATTATTTATTGCCAACGCGATTCCCGGTACAAAAATGAACGTATAACATCGAAAAGACAGAGGCAACAAAGTATAGTATGTATTTCACGTGAGTTCTCCCGTACAAAGATTAAAGTCTTTCTACGGTGATGGGTGAATATATGTATATTGTTATAATGTCTTTATAATATAATTCGACTGGGACATTTTGTTCAAAGTGTAAATTTGTGAAATGAATTCGAAATGTATTAAAAAGTTCAAGGTTTATGTAGAATAGTTTAGGGTGTATGCATTTACATAGTGGTTCAAAAAGGGTTTTTGAGGGTTGTTTTTTTTTTTTAGTTATTGCAATTTATCGTTGCACTCATGGTATAAAAGAATTATTTCCATTTTGAACAATCAAAAATATACAAGTTTATCCTTTCAGTGATACCACGTTTTCTCAACCGATATAAATCGATATTGAAATAGATATTTCAACTTTTACGTTGTATCATTGGAAATATAGAAAAAAAGATGCTGGGCTGTTATGTAACGTCTGTAATCCTTTATGGCGATGAATATGGACAATTTTGTCACAAATGAAAGAATGACATGAAGCAGCCGACCTGTGGTTATATCGACAAATGTTAAGAATAGCATGGACAGAAAATGTGGTAAATTGGGAGGTTTTGATGGGAGTAAAACACTACAGGGAAAGTGTTGCTAACAATCAGAATGAGAAAACTGGAATATTGGGAACAGTTGATGGGGAAGCACAGCTTGGAGAACTTGACACTCACGGGGCCTAGGAGGGTAGCGGGTAGAGTATTTGAGAAATTTAAGTAAATGAATGACAGTACAAGAATGAAGAAAGAGGGTCGCAGAGAAGCAAGAGTCACTGAACGTAACAACAGAAAAGAAGTTGTGGAGAGTCATGTTCGCCACGTCTTGAAGGGAAAAAGAAAATATTTCATATTTGTCACTTGGTTAAATGTGTGTTTGTTTTTCGGTTTTGTTTTTTTTTTATTTTGTTTTTTTGTTCCTCTCTTGCTTCCGTCGATGAGAAAAACGTTCGCAAACCATTATAAAAATGCCATGAGATGTTTCGCTTCTCATACAAAAATCAATGGTAATTTTCGTTTCTTTCTTCTCTTCTCTAAAAAAAAAGTAAGACTTTAGAGTAAAAAGCTCTTCACAAACTTTGCACGCCGAAAAAGTTGAGCCTGGGGCTTATTCGTAAAAAGAGATCATGACTACGTTTATTATCACATCGAATTGTTGTGTTGTTTTTTTAAGATGTTTGATATTCAGTTATCGATGTGAGAAAGAATGAAATAGGAATTTCTTGGATTATACAGACGACAGCGAAAATATCATTCGAAACAAACCATATAACAAAATCGAAATTTCAAGAGAGTCAAGAAGTCAAAATTTGCGTAGAATATTTTTAAAAGCATAAATTTTCCCAGGTGCTGATTGGATGGTTCCAAATTGATTGGATAGAATGAGGTTTATCATTTTACTTTCTTTGAAATTTATCTTGTCGACAAATTATGAACTGTGGAAAGTTCACCGTTATACTTCCATTGGATGATATTTTTAGGGAAGAAACTATATAAATATATATATATATATATATATATATATATATATATATATATATATATATATATATATATATATATATATATATATAATACTTTATTTTGAAATGATTTGAATAAAAAAGGTATTGTAGCTGGAAAATTTTAATCTTTTTTAATTAATTCAAAAGTGCTCAATGTATTGTTAATACAAGACAGAACAATATTTACAGAAGATTGGAGAGAGAAAACAGCCGATATGTGTTTCACTGTGGATCCATTCTTCTTTTAATCTAATTAATTTTCTTTTTAATCTTGGACCTTTATACGTAGAAAAGAAATGATAATATTGTAGAACTTTGGGTTTTTATCTTTTATTGACGTTGTGCATTTTCCCCAAATGATCAAGTATATCTACCATCAAATTTTTGTGGAAATCTAGTTTTACAACTAAGAACCCCATCCACTTATTGATATGACAAATAGAAAATATAGAAAATATAGAAAAATGCTGATCTGGATGATCCCTCCATAGAAATCGTTGTGCAACCATTATCTTTCGGCATGATGTCGTGTTGGGGTGATCAACCAAAAGAAAATGAAAACGAGGTGATCAATGAATGTTTCACTTCCTCGGTTTCGTTTGAATTTTCAAAAAAGAAACAAGTGTGAATACTGTCGGACACGAACTAAGGAACTAATGAATCATAAACTTACATTGCAAATTCAACCTTCGCTGAAAAAAACATTCAGGGGGAATTTTCAGCAAGAAACACATTTTATAGACATGATAAAGAGTAACGATTGAAATTTTCAGCCATCTAGCTCCATTGGTGCGGCCTGTACGTGATACGTTCATACATAACCAGCCATATTGACGGTTTAGGTGACAGTTTTGGTTGACGATGTCTAATACGGATTGAATCGCATGTGATTCTACTCACAGTATCATTTTGGATGTTTGAAATCTATCGTTCAGGTTAAAAAGTTTAAGAAAATTGTATAGTATCCGGTATGAGATATACATACTACATACACATACTAACACTACTAGCTAATCAAAACTTTTATGATTTCTTGCCATGAAATTAAAAATAGCACTTTAGTCTATGAGCCAGACCCCCAAATTTCCAAGTAATATTTCATATTTTAATCAATCTTTTGTCACTCTTTCATGGGTAGAAGGATAAAACTGTCGAATAATAAAGAAAGCTTTATTTGCCAAATGATATTTAATTTTGAATATATTCTTACTTTTTTATATATTATTACATAACAATAGTATTCGTAATAACATTTTCTAGTCATAGGATATGGTATGGAGATGATTACTTAATGATTAATTTTCATTTGCGAGAGCATCTATCCAGTCTTTGATAACATTTACCAATGATAATACTGAATATTCCTTGGGTTTCATTCTAGTTATAATGAAAAGTCTGAATGATATTTGAACTGAGAATTGTCCTTTCATAAGAATGTTCATTCACTATAAAATTGTCTTCTTTTAACTGCGTCATTGGGTCATAGTAGACCAGTGGATGTCTTGCACTGTTAACATTTTGATAAGAAAGCCACCAATGGACCATTGACTTGATTGCGAATAGGTGGAGGGTCCTGTTCTTTTTTGCGATGCACGTAAGAAATTAAGCAATACCCCCTCGATCAAGTCAACATAACACTAAAAGCAAGCAGGTCTCATTTATCATGTCATATAATATTCAAGAACTTATTCAATGGCTTTAGTAAAGCTTTAAATTCTAAGCAGTACATCATCTATGTTGCACTGACTGAAATCATCTATTAATTCCTTCATTTCGTTATCCAAGATGTTCACTGTACAGTACCTGCAAAAATAAGAGATATAATTCTTATGATTAAGTTTACAAAATAAAAATTGAATATTTGTGAATAATTTATCTTAAAACAATTTGTATGAAGTGAAGAGACCTTTATTAACAGTAACTTCAACACATCAACGCCCACTAGACATGTCGATCGTCTTGCACGTATCTGGTTTTATCTTATTTCAGTCAACTTCAAATTTTCCCATACATTGGTTACAGGGCTTGGGCTCCCTTCCCTAATATTGCCTCGTATTATCTTCCATAAGTTTTCGATGGGATTTAAGTTTGAACTTTCTGCAGACCATCTCATGACTTCAATATTCTCATCCTCAAAAAAATCTCTGACTCATTTAGCAATGTGACAGGTTGGGGGGGTGTTGCGCTGAATGAACTGTTCGGCTGGTTGGGAGATGCTCGTAGAGAAGGAATCACATGTTGCCTCACTAGGTTCAACTACACCTCAGCATTTATCATCCAACTAATTCTCACGATGGGGTCAACACCTTCAGAGAACATCTACCATACCATGACACTCTCTTTCCAAACTTAAAGGACTTTTTGACACATTTTGGTTTTGGTGTGCCATCTTAAAGACGTCGAATAAACTGTCTGTTGTCAATTCAAATCATTTGAATTCAATTCCATCGTTGAAAGCAACTTCAAACCAATTCTCATCCTTCCAAACAACACGTCCTTCTGCATATACAAGTTTAGCTATCTTATTCTTTTCACTTGTGATCGGTTTAGTAGTCACAGAACAAACTTTTAAACGAAATTCCTTTAATCGTCAGGACATTGTGCCGCAGCTAATCTCTTGATTTGCCTTGGAATTCCTACCACGCTGTTGAAGAGAACATTCATGGCATGTTTTCTCATTTCTCTGACATTCCCGGAACTTGTCTAATATGGCTGACCAACATTGTTTGATGAGGAAATTTTGTTTCACCATACAATTTCAGAACTCTCAAAATTACACTCTTGGACCAATCCGGTTCTCTCGAAACTACAGTGAGCGGGAGAGAGAGAGAGAG
Source organism: Thysanoteuthis rhombus (assembly GCA_963457665.1). NCBI lineage: Eukaryota > Metazoa > Mollusca > Cephalopoda > Oegopsida > Thysanoteuthidae > Thysanoteuthis > Thysanoteuthis major. The sequence continues at coordinate 11,848,125 of OY735203.1, forward strand.
GGGGGGGAGAGAGAGAGAAGGGATGAAGTCACTTTGACATTTTCCTGTGTGTCTGTCAGCTGATGCAACAATGAGAAACTTGCTACTAATAGTTTCATCATCATCATCATCATCATCATCATCATCATCATCATCATCATCATCATCATCATCATCAGTGGTCTTTTAACGTCCGTCGTTGGACATAAACCTTCCCCAGAATGTGCCACACTTGGTAAATATTGCCATATGCCATAAGTTTTTAGTGTGTCTCGTGTTTAAAACTGTAAAGATTCATAGGCTATATTTATATAAACATTTTATGAATTTACGAGAAACCATTAAAGCTTATATCATATTATAGTTTTAGTGAACGTAATATGTATATCTAGTTCCAGGTATTACATACTTTTTTCGCTTTTAACATGTAAAATGGATTACTTTATAGCAAAAATGATACCGAAATATTAGAATCACATATAGTTCAATTTTTTATAATTTTATATATTTAACATTTTGTATTCTCTATCAATTTGTCTTATCCGTGAGTAAATCTGATTATTTGGAGTCCCCAAAAAATGAACTTCACAAAGGTTGTTGTGGACCAATACGTAATTATTTTTTAAATGCACATTTTGCCCGAAAGACACAAAAAATGCAAACTAATCATATACAACCATAGACTATCATGCATTTTCTATATTGAAGGGGTCCACTACATTCTAAAATCATTGTCATCCTGTACCCCTAATTTGGTAACGATATTAGAAATTTGGGGGTCTGGTTCATGGACAAATTCTCTCATTTTAATACTTGATCGTTCAGAGCTGTTAATAGTGTTACTGGATGTTTTGGTCCCACAAGTTCCATTGAAGGTTCTATCAAAGAGAGACTGAATTCGTTAAAGTGGAAGAGTCCATTGTTTCAATTGTTGGTTCCCGTATAATATAACATTATAATTACGTTGGTTCAGGGTGTTGTAACGAAAAATGGGGCCGGCGAAGCGAGCACGAACATCGCCTGTGTTTATCTTCACTGCGCACTGATGCACTTGGGGAAGGCATGTAACCACTTCTCCCGGTGCTCTGTCCCATCTTGACAAGACGTCTCGCCATTCTAATGCCAATATATTTATTTGAGAAGGGAGTGGATGAGGAAGTACTTGTGAAAACTCTCCCAAATTATCTTAACTGTCCAAATAGATGTAACCAGAATCGGCTACCCTTATAGTCATACTTGAGAGGGCTGGTAAGATTATATATATATATATATATATATATATATATATATATATATATATATATATATATATATATATATATAGTATAACATAATATGATAATATTAATAATATAAACCCACTTCTGAAATGTAATGGATTTATTTCATAGAGTGCTCGATACATACAACATTTTACTTATGGAGTTGAGTTGTTTTAGAGTAGAGCTGGAAATAAATAGTAGGTTGTGGATTCGCTACACAAACTAGCTCATGTTACGGCCCTCTCTGTAGCGAATCCACAACCTACTATTATATATATATATATATATATATATATATATATATATATATATATATATATATATATATGTGTGTGTGTGTGTGTGTGTGTGTTTGTGTGTCGGGAGGGTGCGTGTGTGTGTACGAGTGTGTGGGTGTGTTTTCATATATAAGGATAGAAATGTTTGAGAAAATAGGAAGAAAGATCGATGTACAGATGTCGAGTCGTCAGTATTGGGATAGGTTCAAGAACCTTTTTGCTGATCAACTCATTCCATATCAGTTGAAGAATCAAACAGGAATATCAGTGACATTTTACTTCCACTTTCTGCTTTTAGATACACTAGCTGAAAACCCTCTCTACAATCAGGGTTTCCAGCTATTTCCTGCAGATGGTCTGAATTATTTTACACTAAGTTCCCATATCTATCACAGTGAGATGCATTTATGAACACCTTAAACTTAATCCCATGGGTTTCTCAATGTTGTTTTATGGTATCAGGTGTGCTCAATAACATTTTAAAAGTATTCCACAGTCTGACCACTGGACAGCTATCATTTTCAAGATGGTACTCAAGTTGGCTGCATTACTCATTACTCATTCATTATTCACTAAAACAACGGCTCCCAACGATTTTCGTCGTATCAAGTGTGCTTAAAAACATAAAAATTCAACCATATTTCATTTGGCGGCCATGTTGACATTTATACCTTCCAAGTGGTCAGACTGTGATGATATGTTATCAATCACACTTGACAATTGAAAAATTGGCATTCTAAAGATTTGGTGGTCATCTTGGATGCCATCTTGAAAATTATACCGTTCTAGTTGTTAAACTGTGGAATACTTTTACTGTGTTATTGAGCTCAGCTGATATCACAAAAACCGTTGAGTAACACGTTTTGCGGGAAAGATGGGTTTTCCTCTATAAATGCACCCGACTGTGTTAAATATGTGGAATTGCTGCAAATGCAAATGTCATAAATTCTGGTCTGTAAATTACCCATCGCATTGTTGAAAAAAATGGCAACATATTTTTCCCACGCTTGTTATTGCTTGTTACAGGATCGACATGCTACCCGGCACATGGTCGAACGCTCATTGACGCTGGTACCTCTATCGGATACGCCTCTTGGCCCCGGCACTTGTTGCCGGTTACTCTCTCTCTCTCTCTCTCTCTTTCTCTCCCTCTCTCCTCCTCCTCCTCCTCTCTAAGATCAGTATCATTTAGCCGGGCACCTGACCGAGCCGATTTTGACCTTTTTTTCACCGACTTGTCCCAGTACTGACTTTGCCCACTGATATTGAGGCACCTGAAATACGCACAGCTACACAGCTACTCAACCGTATCCTCACCCTTTGCTCCAAACGAGTATAGACCTCTCACTCTCATGATTGAAATGGCAATGCTTTTTACTTGCGTGAGAGTCCCTGTGGCTGAATGGTTAAATTGAATTGTTTTTCCTCTGCCTCAATCGTTGATTTCCTCTTCTTTCTGGGTGGGCTGTAGGTGTTGCTTTGGGTGAATAGCAAACCTTTTTGTGGAGAATTTTTTTCAGCCGACGAATGCTTTTTGGTGGGAGTTGGTAGCGTAACGATGGGGTTGGTCCGCCCCGGATGACACCATTTCTACCAGGTGGTCTACATAAGCCAAATTAAAACCCTAGTTTTTACAGACCGGGAATTGTACTCAACTTTATTTCTACAGAGAAGGTCGTAGTTGTGTCTTTTAATGAATAAACTGGGTAATATCTAAAGAGAACCAATTGTAACACAAAGAATAATTAATCAATGATGTGACAAAAACAACGAAGATGAGATCACTAATCCTTAGCGCAACTTCGATCAAGGGGATGTAATGGAGTAGGCGGAACATTTTCACAATACGGGCTTTTATTGTCCTTACACCGTATGTTGCGAATTTTTTTCGTCGTCAATTAACTGAGTAAGTCAATAAACTGCTTTCTTCGAACATTTTCATTTTTCTAGCGAGATAAATTTTGATTTTCTTGTATTGTTTATATTATGGAATAGTTTGTTGGTGTTCGGGAAAGTTCAACGAAAAAATCCATTTTCTTGGATTTGTATTTATACAATTTAGTTTCTTGGGGGGCTTTTTCGTTACGGAAGCCTAAAGAAGGGAAAAGAGATTCGGTTGCATTTTCTTTTTCTGGTTGACGAAAAACTCAATCAGTTGTGTCGAGTTTAACGGTTACATTTTAACAGCTATTTGAACTTAGAGAGATAGCATACGTACATTTCGACCTTTTCCCCGAACTTAATGTCTTGTTATGAGTTGTGTTTTTTTCGTTTTTCTTTCTATACCTTGATAGACAACAAGGGAGATAACTCTTGAAGCATAACAAAGGGGGGTAATGCTGATTTTATAATTTTCATAGCTATGGTTATCTTTCTCGTGGCTAGAATTTGATTCTACGTGGTGCCTTCCAGACCAAGAAAATCTCATATGTAATTCAGAAGAGCGATTTAGCATTAAAAAAAAAATAATAGAAATCATTTTACCCTACAAAAAAGGGGGAAATTATTCTTTTACAGACAAAAATTCACACATAGAATATATGAGACTCCCACGTGTACGAACACTCCGAGTATAGAACCTTAAAAAGATAACTTTTTTTTCCAAATTTGATAAATCCCCTTGGGAAAGCGAAGTCTTGAAAATTAAAAGCACAATTGCCCACGAAAAAAAATCTCTTTCTAGGGAGAACAAACCCCTCGGGGAGATAGCAATAGCGATGAAAATTATCCAATAGGCATTATTACCTCCCTCCTTTGTTGCTTGGGGATATCGAAATAAACAAGTGGTGTTGCACTACATCTGTATGCTCAAATACGCATTTCTGGGGGTCAAAATAATTTTTTCGTACTCTCTTACTAGTCAAATAGAAACTCAAGTGGCTTAAAAAATATTCAGTTTAATTCATATAGAAACGAAAATCGATTTTAATTCTACCATAATGCTTCAAGATAGGAAAACGAACAAGAACCATTAGTTCAACGATCTGACAACCATCCTTACGTCCATATCTGTGATTTCTCATTTCAAAGCGATTCTAATCATAGTAGTAGTAGTAGCATTACTAGTTATGATAGTTGTAGCAGAGGGAAGAGGTAGGTGGGGATGGTTCAAACGAAAATCTGGCTATTAAAAAAGCTATCAGCAAGTTAAAATTAAAGTAAGTGTACCATTTTTGTTGTTTATATAAATGGAGCTGAGCAACTGAAAAGAATCTTTTAGAGATGAGTCTGACACATTTAAAAAGATAATTGATTTCATAAAATATTTTTGTTATATTTGATTGTGTCATGCATGGCACTAACATATTTATGTGGTCCATAGACTGCAACATCTAGTTGTGATCAAAGTGTAGTTTCTGTTTGCAGTGCACGCTTAGGTTTTGTGCCGGTGCAATGCTATGGTTGATGATGGGTCACTGGGGCTCGGTATTTCTAAGTGCAAGAGGCCTAGGATTCATCCTATATCTTCAAAGAAATACTGAATAAGTTAGAATGAACTTTCTATATGTACCACATTTATGATCTTTCTGGCATCCATAACCATGTTTTTGGAATGACATTATGTGTTTAAGAGAGGGAGGAACAGAAAGAAAAGGAAAGAAATTTGAATTTTGCAGTATCACAGACTTCATACAAACTGATACATTCTTGGATACAACCAAGGGTTCATTTTTAGAGAATCTTTATTCTCTATGTCACTTCACCGCATTAACTTCTATTCTTTTAGAATAATTTGAAAACCAACCACACGCTTTTTTATGAAACTAAGATTTGACATTATATACATACATATATATAAAATGGAGTAAGGATTCACTACACAAGTACATTTATGTTTCTGCCCTGTTTGGGCTTCTTTCCTTCTTTTTGATATCAGCCCCACTTTTTTAACATTAATCACCCCATTTTTTAAGTTAAGACCCACGTTAATCACCCACTCACCCTTCGTTTTGAATTACTTTTCTTTTCAATATCATTAGCATCTTTTTTTAGGACATCAGCTCCTTTTTTTCTCAACAGTAAACAGCAACCTTTTTTTTTCAAATTAGTCACCTGATAATGAATCACTTTCTGAAAACAAAATAAATTGAATACTTTTTGATCTTCATCTATTTTGTCAATTCTTTTTTTTGACAGTAATTTCCTCCTTCCCTCTGTTGTCAGGGTGGATGTTTAGTTTAGTATGTATAATCTAAATTAGTTGCCATTGATTTCACTGTAGAAATCCATAACAAACCAGTTGAGTAGATCAGTGGTCAGCAAATGCTACTCACCAAAGTTGGATATCATATGTATAACATAAATGTATGACCAAGGATTTGTTTATGGAAATGCATTGAAAATCAGGAAGAGGATTGTCAGTGGTCTGGAATTAATGATAGAATAAGACTATTATATGTATGATTGACCATGTTCTTTTTCTCTTGGCTTGATACATTTGATATTGCATTTGAAGACAAGAATAATTCTACCAGAATATTTTCTCTATTTCCAGGTTTCCAGAAGATCAAGAAGAGAGAAATCTGGAATGCCAGAGCTTAGTCTTTACTGTCTTGAAATTGATTGAGAGGAGAAAACCTGATGATTAAGATATTCAATCAAAGGAAATGAGAATAATGTCAGGATTTAGAAGTCTGCCTTGTGTTGTAAACATCTTCACCAAAAGCAAAAGATAGTAATATTTTGCTTGCAAATTTACTTACATCAAACATGGAGAAAGCTGCAAATACAGACTGTATTGTCAAGGATTGCAGTTCAACTGTTTCAGAAACCGGGGAAAAAGAAGGAAAAGTGTTGAAGTGTAATGTATGTATGAAAGAATATATTTACTATTCTTCTTTGGTGAGGCACATTAAAAAACACACCGTAGAGAGGCGTTTTATCTGTCAAATTTGTGACAAAGTATTTTCTTCAAAAGGCAACTTGAAACAACATACCAGAACACATACTGGAGAGACACCTTATCACTGCCAAGTGTGCAGAAAAGAATTTTCTTTTACCAATCTTTTAAAAATCCACATGAGGACACATACTGGAGAGAAGTCTTTTATTTGTCAAATGTGTGACAAAGTGTTTTCTTTAAAATGCAATTTGAAACAACATATGAAAACCCATATGGGAGAGAAACTTTATCATTGTGAAGTGTGTGGAAAAGATTTTTCTTATAGCCATGTCTTAAAAGAACATGTAAGAATACACACTGGAGAGACACCTTTTAAATGTGAAATATGTGGAAAAGGTTACCATCAGAATGGAAATTTACAAAAACATATCAGAGGACACACTGGAGAAACACCTTACCACTGTAAAGTTTGTGGAAAAGGTTTTTCTCGAATGAATTGCCTTGAAGTTCACATAAGGACACACACTGGAGAGACTCCATTTACCTGTGAGATATGTGGAAAATCATTTTATGACACAAGTAACTTGAAGAGACATATAAAAACACATACTGGGAAAAGTATTTATCACTAAAACTTGAGAATTTCAGAACTGGAACCTGAAAGTTAACAATTGGTCTATCATTTGAAAGACTTACTTCAAATGAGAAATAAATGCAAATCTGTAAATTCAAACTTTGCATGCAGGGACCTATTTTAAACATTGATGCAATGTAACCATTACTTTGATACCTGCTCTTTCAACCAATAAATAAGAAATTTTTTATTTCAATCTTGCATATTTTCAAATTGTGTAACATTTCAAAAAGATAATCAGTAAAAAAAATGATGTGCATAAGTGTATTCATTAGGAAATAATTTGCAATATTGTATGGAAATTCAGTCTACAAAGATCCCTCTTCTCTTGATAAACAAGTAATCCTGGTAAACAATCTTATAGAATTAATTACTGATATTATAGGTTCGTCTGTGACCAATCATTTCCAAGTAAAATAATGGAATAAGATGAGGATTCAGCTATAAATGATATTTATATCTGCACTTCATGAGAAAGTTTAGAGTTGTTATCCTCCAGCATCCTAGGATGACGATTAAACACTGGGAAAAATTAGACTCATAAAATAATTGCAAATGTCCGCAAGATTTTTGTATCAACCATGTTAGGCACTTCATTTCTGGAGTAGGGTACAAGGGAAATACTCTGCTGCTTTTTTTTGGAAATTGTATTGCACTCTCTTAACAACTCTGGTCGTACTGAATTTCTGGAGACAAAATTTGGCCAGTGTTTGCTTTTAAACCATTTTATTCTCTGTGAGAATTTCTCTCTGATCTTTTGATGGTCGTGTTCTTTGCCACATTCACCATAGTACATTGTTTTTGATACATGGTCACTTTGGTAAGCAAAATAAGATGTTATGGTGGTTCCATCTATCTGCAGAAGGTATTACTTCAATGCTCACTGTAGTGCGTATTGATGGCCAAGAGGTTGATTTTAAACATGAAAAACCCATAAGTTTATTCATTGGGAAATAATTTGGAATGATGTTTGAAAGTTCAGTTTACAAAGATTCCTATCTTGAATTGATTGAAATAAATTCAACTTTTTGGCCACTGAATATCTGGAAACCCATTTTGGCAATTTTTGGTAATAAGCACTCAAAAGGCTGTTTTAATAATTGGATATATTTCTTGGTTTGTGCTGATTTCTTGTGATGATTCAGCAATAATCCCCATTTCTTAAATCCTCAACTAAATCCTGCCACTTGTAATTTTCAAGACAATCAAAAGAACATATTGAAATTGTTTATGTTTGCCTATCTATCATCCAGATCGATACATCCATGTATTCCAAACAAATCCTGGAATTTTATCGTTAACTAGCCTTCTAGAGAGAATGATTTTTATTCTTCACTTAGAATACTCTTGTTGCAACGCTTATTTTTCACTTGATTTGTTTAAACATAAACATGTTTGTTGACTAATCAATTCTGGTCACATCTCAACCAGCCTGTGTTTATTAAAGAGGCAATGGCTCATGTTGACATAATTAACTTTTGAAACTTCCAAATTGATGTGAAAACCATTCTTTGTCAAGGGAAGTAACTCTTGTAGAAGGATCTTACTGTTAGGGTTGAAAATGAGGGTTGTAAAATGGTCAAGTGAGAATGATGTATCTATCGCCTGTTTCAGTCTGTTTATAACTCTCTATCTCAGTTTATATCTATCACAAGTTGCTTATACCTATTTCTCTTACTTTTTGTCACCCGTCTGTCTGACACTGAAAATCAATGTTAATACAGTTCATACAGAAGTGTTCAGACGGACAATTTCAATGGAAATAATCAAATAACATTTAAAGATTCTAAATTGGGGATCAATTTTCAATTCAACATCATTGGTGAAAAGTTCATGACAGTCACTAACAGAAAAAATGGTATCTCTAATCAAAACAGTAATGCTTTCAAACTAAAAAAAATCGGTTATATTTAAATGTATGAAAGTTTATGATTCATTAGGGAACAATGATGCTGAAATTCACACTAAGCAGACAATCAATATAACGAGTTTACTAACAGACAGTGAATCCTAAAAAATAATTAGTTAAAAATTTCAAAAATAGAAAAATATTCCAAGACACACAAAAAAAATTCAACAAAGATTTTTCTTTTGATCTCAAAAATAAGATTTAAGAATTGAAAATTAATTGTGAGAATATTTATATATTTTTCATTATTGAATTATTTAGCTTTTTTTTTTGGAATATCAAAAAGAAAAACATTGAAAAAGATGTAGCTTAATTCAAATAAATTGATTTTTGTCTTTTTGTTGAATTGTGTGCATGTTGGGAAAAACTTTGGAAAAACATTAATTTTATTGTTTGTATTTCTTTATTCATTTTTGTCAACTTAATCAGAAATTAGTAACCGAATGATATAATTCTTACCGATTTTTAAAATATTATATTTTTTGCTGATGTGAAAAAATGGACAAGATTTCTCCTAAGAATATGAGTTTCATTTCTCTATTTTGAATTTTTCCTGAACCAAAAAATCCTTAAAGAATTGATTTCATAAAGTGTATGTAAAGAAATACTATATTCACTCATGTACAAGTTGGGTTTTCAAGGTCAAATTTTATGGGATAAAACTATACGTGTGTATGGGAAACGATCATTTTCTCATTTTAATTTCACAATTTTGCTGAAAAAATGATTGCAAGGATAGTAATTACCTGTTGAAGCAATTTCAAATCAAAACATTGATCCTTTCAGACTAAAAAAAATACAATATTTTTAGAATTACTATGATTGATTGAGTTGAAACTTATAATTTAAGCTTACCAAATATACAATTTATTATGGATAAATGATGGTGGTACTTACACAGAGTGAACAGTCATTTTGAGGAGTCTTGTAACATGCCATATTATTCCCACAACGTCATAGTTTTTGAAACGAGTCTGTTTTTTCTTTTGTTTATCCTTTAATTCTCAAAAGACTCAAGAAATATTATAAACATTACTGAACAATGAACATTCTTCACAGAATTATATACATTAAATTGCCAAAGAAAAAGAGAAAAAACTGGAAAAACGATTTTTGATATGATTGAGTTTAAAAGTCAAATGAGTTCCCTCTGAGAAGTTGAAGAGAACAAATTAGACAATATGTTGAAAACCCAAAGTCCTTGGTTATGTAGGGTTACATTTACGGATAAAATACTTTTTTCTCATGAAATTTGTCAATTTCTGCAATACCATCACTGTGTTATTTGTTTTTAACTGAAACAAAAGTTGACAGTTCTCAGAATGGGGAAATTCCATGTTAAGACCAATTTTCAAATGGGCTAAGATTGTTTGTAAGGGATTGAGTGACCTGAAGAGAGATGGCTTCCATTTTTTTCAATCAGTCCATAACATTTGTAAAGATAGAAAGATACAGTAGAGAGAGAGTGTAAAAGAAATTAGAATATTTTTTCTTTTTTACATCACACTATGTCATTTTATTCCTTCAACATCACACTTTTTGAACAGTCTATCTTTTCCCTTGTTTATCTTTCACTTCTCATTTGACTCAAGAAATATCATTTAAAGCCAGTTGATAGTTTGATTTTATTGATTCCTTTGCTAGTAAAAAAAAGTATTTTTTTGTTGATATTTTCAATTGTTTTTAATTGAAGAAAAAAACATTCATTTAATATTCTTCCACAAAATGGACTTTTTGTCAGTCCAAATCATTTCTAGTTGTAATATTATCTTGCATTTTTAATTAGATGAAGCATTGTCAACCATTTTTCAACTAGTATACTTTACCTAAAAATCACATTGTTTACTAATGGCCGTAGACTGATGGTCAGAGTAGTTGAAATGGAAAGCAACTGAAATTAAGATTAAAGAAATACTAGTCAAGAATTGATACTGGCAAATCATCACTGATTTTATAATAATGTAAACATATGATGATAGGAGTAATCCAACACTTTTCTATTCAATGCCTGCCGATATGGTAGTTTTGAAGTAAAATTGATCCGGATGACAATTATTGTTTTGAATATCTATTTGTTTCATATGAAATATCCTTTCTTGGATAGAAGCATAAAGGATGATACCCATTTGAAGCAATAACCTTTCGCTTCATAATTCCAATCTTGATAAGATTCTCCAGGTATAGTGGTCACAAATTCATACAATGCTTAATACATAGAAAGTTTTTGATGGTTTCCAGTATAGCACCTTACTGGACATTTTTAAAAAAAATTCAACTGCATTTTGACCAATAGAATCACCTCATTATCAAAGCTCTATCTACTGATAAAAAGAACCCTACCGTAGCTTCCTCCCACCTGTTGTCACTCCTAGAAATTAAGCTGCATACTTGGGTGAGATATTATTTGCAGTGAATTCAGCTTTTAATACAATATATGATCTGCTCTTTACAATCATACATCATGTTGATCATTCGTACTATCATGATTTTTTATTTATTGAATTCGTTATCTTTTAATTTTGAATAATTTGAATCACCATCGGTTATATTCAGAATATATCTTAGAGAGCCATGACATCCATGGAGAGAGTGCTGCATTCATTGCCTTCTGTTGTGTGAGCAAGTATGACCCGCCCCACTGTATGAATCAGATATCAGATGACGCTGTTGACCTTCAACTGAGATGCATGACCTGACCTTGGGTTGACCTCATGGAATAAGCACTAGCAAATAATAATACTGTCTTTTTCTCACCCTAGGTGGGTCGGTCTGATCAGGGAAAGGGGGTTAACCATTGCTTCATTGAATACCTATATTTCAGGTCACTCCTAAATCGTCTCATAGACATTACTTCCCACACAAAAATCTTTAGTGGTTTTGTCTCAAGGGAAATGAGACGCTAGGCCACAGAATTCAAGCATACAAAGAAGCAATTTCAGTGAAATACAATACCTTCAAACATAACTCTTTCATTATCTTTTCAATCAGTGTTGCCAGATTTGGCTAAAAGGGGAGATAATCCAATCTTAATCTGCAAGACTTACCCAGCAGAGGCATTGGAAAATCGTTGGATTTTTAAATCGAGTGAGTCAAAAAAACACGCTAGATAACCGTGGGGACAATGGCACAGGATTTCTTGCCCAGATCCTTTCTTACGGGGGCCAGCCGCCATGTCCCCACATGTTGGCTGCATGGTTTCTTGATGTGTGCAGATTATGCTTGTACCGACATCGTTGATGTGATCTTCTAGAAAAGTCATGTTTTCAGATCTGGTCGCTGGGAAACATGATGATGAATCTGCAAAAAAGAGAACACTGCATCTGTGGAGGGATGTGAACTGGTTTCATATGAAGAATGAGGAGTTTGATATTGAAAGTTAATGCATGTTTTATTTCATCACTCCTGTTGATGGTGTGAAGAGATCAAATGGCTCTGAAAGATTCCTGCATCTAAAATGATACATTTTCCATATTGGATTTCATACAAACAATATGCAAAATTTGGTTAAAGTTAGCTCCTTTTTCTGAGAAATGCAAAACTCTCCCGATGACCCCTAAGGCCAGTGTAGGCTAACTGCAATCCACCCCAACTTGCTTCTCTAAAATCTCTCTCTATATGTCTACTATTCCTATCTTTCTCTCTCTAAAGTCTTGTGTTGATATATACACATACATCCTTCAACATATATCTATCTATGTGTCACTTATAACATACACACACATACGCATGTTCATGCACTTTCTCTGGTCTCTTATCACCCCTGTTAGTACCAATCCCTAAATTGTCCCTTCACTAACCAGCTATCCTGGTGAAAAAATCAGTTGCTCTTGATCTGTGACTCCATTCATCTTCTCATGGGAAAGGGATGAGAACAGAACAGCAATAACACACAGCTATTTTATCAGAGGCATACACATATTTTTTATATACAATATCGCTCTCAAATTGCTGACCTTGTGCTTCGCATGTACCTATTCTGTAACATGTGTTGGATAAAACTTTGAGCATTTTTCAAAGAACATAAATGTCAGTTTTGTAGTTTTCTTTTTCAATTCATTTTTATCAGTTTAATCAGAAATTTAAATTATTTACAATACCATGAAATTCTGGTCAAATTTAACAAAATCATTTTTTATGCTGATGTGAAAAAAAGGACAAATTTTTTTAGATTCTTCCACACATCAATAAAGGACCGTTTTCATTTGGTCGGCCTGTCAGTCATATCAATTTTATCTGCATGGCATGTTGGATTGATATGGAACTTGATCCAGAGCTTCGGGTGACCCATTTCCATTTTCCTCTTCCCTTCAGGTATCGATTTTCCAGTTAAAATAAGTCTACTTACCTACCTAACTTTCATCAAGGGCAGGTAATAAAGCAGGCCGAACTCTCTATCAAAAGAGATTTACATCGTCCTGTGATCGCACAACACGTCATGATTTGAGTTGGTAAGTCGAATACGCAATTCAATTGCTTTCTAAGATTTTGACACTTTGTAGGAAAACACTTTTTCTTTTCTCTCTGAATCGCAATCTTCATTTTCCTTTCAATATAATATTATATGAAATTTTTGTGCCTGCAAAGAAAATCTTTGAACTGACTTGAAAATGCCACGTAGGCATTTCTTACAGACGAAGTTCCCTCTATCAAACCCGGGAGAAAAAAATTTTCACCAATTATCTTTTGCGCTTTCTATGCATAAAACATTCCATTTCTCGGGAAACTTGTCAGTTTTAGGAAAAAAATTAAATTCTACAATTTTCCATTTTCGCCACCCCGCCCCGTCTGTAGAGAATTGAGGAAATAATACTTGAATACGTTTGTATTATTAATCCATACCAAGGTTTTAAAAAGCTTTGATCCATACTTGAATGTCGTCTTTTGTTCATTTTCTTATTTTCTATGAAAAAACACATGCGATAACTTTTTTTTCTTTCATCAATTTATTTTTCGAGATGAATTTGATTTTTTTAAATTGAACTCTTCTTTTTATAATGTCCGATCTCCCTTTAAAAGTTGGGACTTGAAAAAAACAAAACAATTTAGAACACCTGAATTATGAATTAGCCCTTTTCTATTTCGTACCGAACCGCACGTGTACAACCCCACCTTTGTTTTGCGTGTATATGCTAGTAAATAAAAAAATTAGCGTAAATTACCAAATATACCAGAATCTACGAATTTCAGCGTCGTGATTCATTGGCGGTTTTTTTTTCCCGCCTGGTTGTGCTATACAAACATCGTGACGTTATTCTGATCCTTTTTTTTCCGCCTAGTGGTGCTCTGCAAATATCTTGGCCTCATACCAATTGTCTTTTTTTCCCCAGTTGTAGGAAAACCCGATAACAACAAACCTCGATTCAGGCCTGCAATGTATCGTCCGTCGTTGAACGTAGACCTTAGCCCAGGATTTGCCACGCCTTACTATCATGGGTGTCGGGGGAGCATTTACTTACTGAATTTTAATTTGTCTCTCCATCTTGCATTCTGCTGGCCTTGGTTTCGCATGTGATCTTTGGAGATCCATGTTGTGAGTAGCGATGTCCACTGGTTATCTGCCATTCTTGCGACATGACTAGCCCATTGCCATTTGAATTTTCTAGTCGATTCCATGATGTCTCGAACTCCTGTTTTTCCCCCCTGAACTAGTGCTGTCTTGTGATGTTGAGCATGATTCTCTCCTGGGCTCATAGCATGCTTCTCGGCCTACGTGTCTGTCTCTTATCTGCATGTGAATCAAGCAGCGTTGAGATCGAGGGACATTTTAAAAACGTAGTAATTCTTCCTGTCCGGACAGACAGGAACACCTTTTCAGCAATCTGAAAATAAGATGAATATAAAAAAAAACTAGACAAAACTAAGATGGTAACAAGTGTCTTTTTCTGTTTACGTTATTACTTAACTACCTGACCTGAAAGAAGGATGAACGCAGATTATTCCCTAATAACTATGGAGAAATGATTGTTAAAAGCCCAACCCATTCCTGACGTTTTTTTTTTTTTTTTTTTTCAAAACAAAGAAAGTTCAAGTTTTCTCCAGTGTTCCACTTGTCATAAAATATAATCTTAGCCGGATTCAGCTAATAATGCGTAGTTAATTTCATGAAACAATTATTATTATTATTATTATTATTATTATGAATCTCACACCAGTTACCTGGTGGTAACCGCTGGAGTTTGTGTGACAGCAAGTCTCCACAAGTCTCCAGCCCTCCTCTCCTAGTGCACATAGGTCGCAGTAATTCTGCAATTTACAGTTTCACACCGGTTGCCCAGTGGTTATTGCTGAAGGCTGAGTGACAATAAGTCTCCTCAGGTCTTCAGCTAACGTCTCCTCTCTCTTTCGCATATCATGACAGAGCTACAATTCGTTGCAGTACTTATATCTCTAGCACCTTCCTCAGTATCCGTGCAGTTCTCAGTAGTGCTGTGGTCTGTACGGTCTCTATCCTTCCCCTAATCCCGATCTCCTCCAGTCTCACCCTCAGCGTTTTGGGGACAGTTCCTAGTGCGCCCACTATGACCGGTACTACCCTGGTTTTCATGTTCCACATCTTCCTTAACTCTCTTGCTAGGTCCTGGTATTTTTCCCTTTTTTCGCCCTCCTTCTTTTTTACTCTATGGTCTGCAGGCACAGCAACGTCTACTATTTGGCAGGCCTTCCTTTTTTTGTCTACTATTACTATGTCCGGTCTTCTTGCCTGGATGAGGTGGTCAGTTTGGATGTCAAAGTCCCAGAGTAGTTTGTGGTTGTCATTCTCAAAAACTGCCTCTGGCTTGTGCTGATACCACTTTTCCACATGGCTGAATCCCATTTGTTTGCTTAGTTCCCAGTGTATCATCGCTGCTACTCTATCGTGTCTATACTTATACTCCTTCTGGGCGAGTTGACTACATTCACTAGTTATGTGGTTTACTGTCTCATCTCTTTCACCGCACATGCGGCATTTGCTGTTTGTCTGTGTTCTGTCAATTTTTGTTTTTATGTAGTTTGTCCTTATGCTTTTGTTTTGGGCTGCCATGATGAGCGATTCCGTTTCTCTCTTAAGGTTCCCTTTTCGTAACCACGTCCATGATTTCTCGTCTGCTACATCTTGTATTTGTCTTTTAAACTCGCCGTACAATTTTTCCCTTCCCATCTTTTTTTCTTGTTTGCTGTACTGTTCCATTGATTTCTACTTTATTGTTTGTTGCACTATCTCTCGCGCTCTTTATGATTTCTTCACTATTTGTTTGCACATACCTTTCTAGGACTACTTTAGCTCTCTGGACACAATCTTCTATACTGATGAGCCCCTGTCACCTTCTTCTCTCTTAACGTATAGTCTATCTGTATCATCTCTAGGGTGTAATGCTTTATGCATTGTCATAAGTTTCCTTGTTTGCTTATCCATTGATTGGAGCTCTTCCTTTGTCCATCCTAGGAAAGGTCCTGTGTACCTGACTACTGACACAGCCCAGGTGTTCATTCCTTTTATTAGATTTCTGCTGTTTAATTTGGTCTCTAATATTTTCCTTATCCTTCTCAGGTATTCTCTCTTTATTTTCTCCTTCATCTCTTCCCGTTTTATCGTGTCACATTCAAGGACACCTTGGTATTTGTATCGGTCTTGTGCGGTCAATGCCCTAATCTTGCTGTTGTCCGGGAGTTCAATTCCTTCAGTCATTGAAAGCCTTCCTTTGTGCATCACCATGGTTGCACATTTTTCTATTCCAAACTCCATTCCGATGTCCTCACTATATTCCTTTACTTCGTTGAACAGAGTCTCAAGCTCTCCCCTGTTTTTTGCGAACAATTTTATATCGTCCATGTACATTAGGTGGTTGACCTTTCCTTTTGTTTTAGAGAAATGGTATCCTTTGCTATTCTTCAGGATTCTGTTGAGTGGTATTATTGTTAGAACAAATAATAGTGGGGACAACGAGTCTCCTTGGAAGATTCCCCTTTCTATTCCTACCTCTGCTAGTTTGTTCCCTGCGGCTGTCAAGTCTACTTTCCAGTCTTCCATTGAATTACCAATGAATTTAACCACCGGTTCGCTAATTTTGAACATTCTAAGGTATTCGAGTATCCAGCTATGTGGAATCATATCGTACGCTTTCTTGTAATCTATCCATCCCATTGCGATATTCTTTCTCCTTTTCCTCACTTCTCTTAAGATGATCTGGTCTAAGTAGAGTAAATCGTTTGCCCCTTTGGTTCCTATCCTACACCCTTTCTATTCTTCTGGTAGTAGTCCCCTTCTATCCATTGACATGTATATTCTCTCTGCTATTTGCCCGGTCAGGATTTTCCACATAAGTGGTAAGCACGTGATTGGTCTATAGTTGCTTGCTATGTTCCCCATTTCTGGGTCTTTTTGGATGAGGGTGGTTCTGCCTTTAGTCATCCATTCTGGTGCCTTGCCTTCGTTTAGACAATTCTGGAGTAGGTGGGTAAGTCTGCCGTGTAACGTGGTGAATTTCTTGAACCAATACCCATGGATCCCGTCGGGACCCGGTGCTTTCCAGTTGGCTACTTTCCTAAGAGTATGTTTCAATGTGGTTTCATTCAGTACTATTGGTTCTCCCTTGTCTATATCTTCTAGTTCTTTTCTCATGTTTCCTAACCATTGCGGTGTTACGTTGTGTCTTTTTGGGTGCCCCCATATGCTATTCCAATAGTTCTTGGCCTCTGTGGCATCTGGTTTCATGTCCTGCCTTCTTTCCCCATTTAAAATATTATTATTATTATTTTTTATTTATTTTTTTTTTTTTTCAATTTTAATCTTCTTTCCGGTATTATATCATCATTATCATCATCATCATTATTAGCTGGGTAACTTTTTTTTGCAGATTCCTTCTGTGACTTCCCAGACTTGCATTTTCATTTTTTTAGTACAAGGATACTACATTACTTCTTCACTCTTTACCAACCCTAAACATATAGATATAATGTCCTGAAGAAAGATTTATTAAAACTTTATCGCCAGCGGTAATACTGCTGTTTTGTGACGTACTCAAACTACGCATTTTAGGGGATGGTTTGGTGAAATTTTTTTACAGTCTTCCATTTATCATACAACGGTAGAATCTCAACCGGACTTGGCTAAAAATGAGTAGTTTATATTTTATTATAAAGTTACTAATTACTGATGTTGAATGAGTGTAACGGTAGTTATCTCCATCATGGGTATTGTTTGTCATTGGAAGATCGAAGATGTGGAAAAGACTTATTGGAGAAGAAATTTCATAACATTGAATATTATGTTATGATGAGAATCCCCCAAAAATAATGAAAATGTAACATTGCAAAAAATTAAGCGATGTTTCACTTCTACACCCCAGGTAGTCAACAGGGGAGATGACTCCCAAACAATAAAGGGAGATGATGCTGACTTTTCTTTCAAACTCTCCGCTAGTGTGTGCATACCACTCAATTTGAACTGTCTGCATGATTCAAATGTTCTCTCTTGACTCTTGTTCTTCTTGTAAATTGAAGAAAGAAATGACAATTCTTATAAACCATAACAATTAATCTTTCAATATTTGATATTGCATCCTTTGAAATATTTTTTTCTGGTGAAAGTTTGGTGCTTTCATTGATCCAACGCAGCCGACGTTGGAATAGATTTTTTTTATCTGTAAATGTAAGGGTTTTTTGGGGGGTGGGGTGCAGCGTCAGCATTTATTATAAAGAATGCAGATTAAAGTTTTCTTTGATATAAAATTATTTTGCTTCAATCTATTCAAAGGCATAATTCTATTTAGTTTTGTTAAATTTCAACTTGAATGAAATGCTGCGATTTTATTCAGAGAAAGTAAGATATTGGTTATTGGCAAATCCGGTTTGCCTTCTGGTTAGCCTAATGTTCAGTTTGCACTAATGCTCTTGGGAAACTCATTAATCCACTTGCCCTAAATGGCTTGGCTTATTTTGTTCTACCATTTGTCCGATTAAGACAGATTAATTATTTGGACTTTTATCTTTATTTTTCCAACTATCTGTTAGTCCTGGCTTAAACAGAATTTGGGTTCTTGGTTCTGTGATTTTTATAGTTTACTATTGCTGCAACTAACAGTTCTTTCCCTTATTGATTAATCTGTTGATTGTTCTCTGAATGGATTGGATGTTTTGTAAAATGTGTTCTACGTTTTCTATAAAATGGTGAAAATTCTTGATCACTGTCTTTCAAAGCCCAAAATGACTCTCTCTCTAATGTCTTGTCTTGTTCACAACCCAAATATATTCAGTTTATTGTCATAGGACTGTTTATTGATTTAGTAGTTAATAAATCAAGTGTTGCTGCTCTGCTGTTAATTTTTCAGTTTTGTTTGAAACCAATTCATTTGAATGGTGTAAAAATATAATCGGAGATGGCGCAAGGGACACCAGTAACTCTGAGGTGCCATGTATCTGAATAACCCTAAAAATTCTTTGAAAAAAATGATAATAATAATAATAATCGTTTAAAGATTTAAAAGAGACGCAGTCAGACGTAGCCTTGTGATTGGTACAATTACTTACATCCTAAAATATTATGATGGCATGTTTGTAATGCAATTAACAACAATAGATGATATCGATACCTTGCATGAATGAATCACTGTATCCCACTCATGTACCAGAACTAATTATGTAAAATTTTCTTAGAAGTAAAATAATACCATATGCATCGCTGGTTCAAAATGACCGTAGAGATTTTTTTTTTTTTTTTAAATCACTTATTTGGAAAGAAAAAAAAAAACAAATGAAGATGTTTTTTAGGTGTTGCACTCCTGCAATTTCCAAAGGTTGTAGGCCATGACGAGGAACGCCCAGAGAGCTACTCGTGTGTACACACTCACACACACACACATTCAAGCAAAGAGAGAGGTATTTGAAGCTCACTTGGCTGGTTGAGTGATTTGTAGGGTTGCAGTGATTTAATTCTAACAAAGTAAAGAAACTACATTTTGATTTGGGGACACCTTGAATGGTTTTCTGGGACAATTAGTCTAGAGTCCGACTGGGCAATTCTTTCTGCTAACAATCATGTGAATTTTCTGAATTGAAAAAAATGGGAAGAAAAGTTTAATCAGTGGTCACGAAATAATGCAAGTATGATTGGCAGAATCCAATGATTAGGTGAATATTGTAAGTGTATTTCAAATGATTTTATTATAGAAATATTTTGGAAATCAGAATGAGGGATTACAGGTTAAAAATGAGTACAAGTATTATAGCCAATAGAGCTACATGTATAACGAGCATGACTCGTGGAGCTTAAACAGACAAATAAACAAACAAATTTAGTGACGCTCCTCTTTACAAGTATAGATGCTGATAATATTGCTGTAGGAATGTATAGACAATCTAGAAGAAAGATTCAGTGGTCAGGAGGGAATCTTGATGCTACTGTTATTATATTGCTCTTCCATACATAACGTTAATGCATTGCTAATGATTCTTACCTCAGAATGACAAATCAGAAAAAAAAAATGATCGTCAGTGATTATGGCAAGTATTGACTGAATAGGGTAATTGCATGTTTAATGTAAATTCATTGCTAATGATTTCACCGTAGAAATGCGTTGAAATTCGGGAAGAATGGATTATTATGGCTTGAATTAATACCTTTGATAAAAAAAAAAAAAAGAAAAATTCTGTCAGCTTTTTACTGTACAGGAGCAACAGTGGAAGATATTTTTAATGCACAGTGTTATCTAGAAAATGTTGATGTTTTTTCGGTTTATGGGTAATATGTATTATTTTTTGATTGATTGCACCTAAAACATATAGAAAATGGCTATTCCTTCAAATTTGGCTTTTGTATTCTGATCAGTGATATTTTGTTATTTACCTAATGAGTGTTGACTGCTTAAGGAAGTTAGTTGAAGGCTACAAACTCTTTATCTAGAGTTCTGACAAATTATTTCATAGGGCCTACTTTTATATGCAATAGTGACATCACCACCACCTGGAGGTCAACCAGTGGCTCATACATGATGTTTGTCATCCTTACATAGGACCTGGGCGGCTGTGGCCTATGCCTCCTTTGGTTATGCGCCTAGGTGTCCCTGCTGTCTGGCAGAAGGACTTGGTAACTCGGAGACCCATCAGGAATAACCCCATTATGAAACATCTGAAAACCTTCAATCATTACTCATACTTCAAAGCTTCATTTTGTGAAATAAGGTTCTCGGAATTTGTCTTGATCCCTGATAGGCATACCAAAATATTCCTTGTTGGCCTCACACATCTTAACAAATACTGCCACAGAGGTCTGGGTAGACAAAGGTCAAAAGCCTGTTTTATTGGAACGAAAATAGGGAAGATCCTGGAGTACAATGAATTCCTCAAGGAACTGCTCACTTTTGGGAGAGCTGGTTGCTACAGCTTTGTCATTGTGGTTAGGAGCTTCCAGAGCTGTCAGAAGGCCAAACCACAAGATGGTTGAGATTATGCTGAAGAACGATGTTATAATGTCCCTCGATGTCCATATCATTGATACTCATCTTGATGAATTTAAGGACAGGGCAGCATATTTCAAGGAGCCTGATGAGTGCTTCCACCTGAATATTCTGGACTTTGAGCACCACTATAAAGATAAATATGATGAGAACATGATGGGATATTATATTTCGGGACCTGGTTCGTGAAAGTAAATTAGAGTAAAATTATAAAACTCAGTCTTGGGTCTTTTGTGTTCACTTTAGCTCAACATCAGTGTAAACTCCTATTAAATTAAATTCATGCTGGTGTTTCATGAAAAAAATATGCAGTTTAGCCCTATATGCAATTGCCAATAGGTTAATTTGAAAATACTATCCTGGTCACAAAAGCAAAGTTAGAGGGGAATAGTAGTCATTTCTTCTTTTTTTTTTTTTTTCTTTTGTTTTTTTTCTCTATATTTTTTACACATAAGCAATAGGGAAACAACTCTCACTATCCCAGAACACCATCATACATGGTGTAATCTTTCGTATCTTTGTTACTTAGTGTGACAATTATGTTGATGATGTTATTAGAATTAAAAGGAAATTCATTTCTTAATTTTCAGATTTCCAGAGCAAATTTTGGCAACTGACATGTACCAGAAGACTAAGGTGTTCGTTCAAAGGATTATTGCTGGATTTTAGGACTTGCAGATTTACTTGGTGGCCACTCATCATGGACAAAGCTATTAATTCAAACTGCATTGTTAAAGATTACAGTTTGACAGTTTCCAGATCCAAAGAAAAAGAGAAATATCCACTGGAGAGAGATTTTTTATGAATGTCATATTTGTGGCAAAACATTTTCTCTAAAAGATACTTAGAAAAATCACCCAAGAAAGCATACTGAAGAAATACTTTGCCGCTGTGAAGTGTGGAGAAAGAATTTTCTTGTAACAGTAAAATTCACGTGAGAACACACATTGGAGAGTCTTCCTTTAATTGGGGGTTATACTTTAGCGATCATTATCTTGGTCAGTGTGTGTTCATCTGTCTCTTCAATTGGCTCCTGATATGAGAGTTTCTACTTTTCCACTTAAAGATAAAGAGTGGAGTCCGTCAGACACTTGAACGTTTCTCTTCAATTATTATTCCCAAGTTGAGATTTAAGGTGTTTGTTTCATGGACACATTTTCCACATATCTCACAGGTAAATGGTATCTCTCCAGTTATATTGTTTCATCTTTTATGAAAGAATCAACTTGAAAGGAATAATTGTAAGCAGAAATTAATTCATCTATTTGATACAGAGAGAAATTACTTCTGTGTTGATATTTTTTTTAGTTCTTTTTTTTTTTTTTAGTTTTTCCATACCACAAACAGCGAAAGAGTAGATGGGGCTAAATTTATTTGCTCCATACATTAACGAATTAATTTTCAACATCCAAATGAATTTAATAAAAGATGTTTCAGGGATTGAAACAAAAGATCATCACCATTGCCGATGTTGATTGGAGAACTATACATGTTTGATCCATCTGTCTTTCAAATATTAAATTATTCTCTGATCAAAAGACAACCAATTTCTTCCACTTTAAATTTTCTTGGATTTGTGTTCACCTATTGAGGAAGACATCACTTTCAGTGAATTCCACGATCGATTCATCTTTCTAATCAGAAAGGAAGATCCTCCATTGTTGATGTTGATTTGAGATCTATTTACATTAGATCCACGCTGATCCATCAGTCTTTCAAATATTGAATTATTCTCTGATCAAAAGACAACCAATTTCTTCCAATTTAATATTTTCTTGGATTTGTGTTCACCTATTGAGAAAGACATTTTTATCAGTGAATTCCACGATCGATTCATCTTTCTAATCAGAAAGGAAGATCCTCCATTGTCGATGTTGATTTGAGATCTATTTACGTTAGATCCGCACTGATCCATCAGTCTTTCAATTATTAAATTATTCTCCAATCAAAAGACAATTAATTTCTTCCAATTTAATATTTTCTTGGATTTGTGTTCACCTATTCAGAAAGACATTTTTATCGGTGAATTCCACGATCGATTCATCTTTCTAATCAGAAAGGAAGATCCTCCATTGTCGATGTTGATTTGAGATCTATTTACGTTAGATCCACACTGATCCATCAGTCTTTCAATTATTAAATTATTCTCCAATCAAAAGACAATTAATTTCTTCCAATTTAATATTTTCTTGGATTTGTGTTCACCTATTGAGAAAGACATTTTTATCGGTGAATTCCACGATCGATTCATCTTTCTAATCAGAAAGGAAGATCCTCCATTGTTGATGTTGATTTGAGATCTATTTGTGTTAGATCCACACTGATCCATCAGTCTTTGAAATGTTAAATTATTCTCTGATCAAAAGACAACCAATTTCTTCCACTTTAAGATTTTCTTGGATTTGTGTTCACCTATTGAGAAAGACATTTTTATCAGTGAATTCCACGATCGATTCATCTTTCTAATCAGAAAGGAAGATCCTCCATTGTTGATGTTGATTTGAGATCTATTTGTGTTAGATCCACACTGATCCATCAGTCTTTGAAATGTTAAATTATTCTCTGATCAAAAGACAACCAATTTCTTCCACTTTAAGATTTTCTTGGATTTGTGTTCACCTATTGAGAAAGACATTTTTATCAGTGAATTCCACGATCGATTCATCTTTCTAATCAGAAAGGAAGATCCTCCATTGTCGATGTTGATTTGAGATCTATTTACGTTAGATCCACACTGATCCATCAGTCTTTCAATTATTAAATTATTCTCCAATCAAAAGACAATTAATTTCTTCCACTTTAACATTTTCTTGGATTTGTGTTCACCTATTGAGAAAGACATTTTTATCAGTGAATTCCACGATCGATTCATCTTTCTAATCAGAAAGGAAGATCCTCCATTGTCGATGTTGATTTGAGATCTATTTACGTTAGATCCACACTGATCCATCAGTCTTTCAATTATTAAATTATTCTCCAATCAAAAGACAATTAATTTCTTCCAATTTAATATTTTCTTGGATTTGTGTTCACCTATTGAGAAAGACATTTTTATCGGTGAATTCCACGATCGATTCATCTTTCTAATCAGAAAGGAAGATCCTCCATTGTTGATGTTGATTTGAGATCTATTTGTGTTAGATCCACACTGATCCATCAGTCTTTGAAATGTTAAATTATTCTCTGATCAAAAGACAACCAATTTCTTCCACTTTAAGATTTTCTTGGATTTGTGTTCACCTATTGAGAAAGACATTTTTATCAGTGAATTCCACGATCGATTCATCTTTCTAATCAGAAAGGAAGATCCTCCATTGTTGATGTTGATTTGAGATCTATTTGTGTTAGATCCACACTGATCCATCAGTCTTTGAAATGTTAAATTATTCTCTGATCAAAAGACAACCAATTTCTTCCACTTTAAGATTTTCTTGGATTTGTGTTCACCTATTGAGAAAGACATTTTTATCAGTGAATTCCACGATCGATTCATCTTTCTAATCAGAAAGGAAGATCCTCCATTGTCGATGTTGATTTGAGATCTATTTACGTTAGATCCACACTGATCCATCAGTCTTTCAATTATTAAATTATTCTCCAATCAAAAGACAATTAATTTCTTCCACTTTAAGATTTTCTTGGATTTGTGTTCACCTATTGAGAAAGACATTTTTATCAGTGAATTCCACGATCGATTCATCTTTCTAATCAGAAAGGAAGATCCTCCATTGTCGATGTTGATTTGAGATCTATTTACGTTAGATCCACACTGATCCATCAGTCTTTCAATTATTAAATTATTCTCCAATCAAAAGACAATTAATTTCTTCCAATTTAATATTTTCTTGGATTTGTGTTCACCTATTGAGAAAGACATTTTTATCAGTGAATTCCATGATCAAATCATCTTTCTAATCAGAAAGGAAGATCCTCCATTGTCGATGTTGATTTGAGATCTATTTACGTTAGATCCACACTGATCCATCAGTCTTTCAATTATTAAATTATTCTCCAATCAAAAGACAATTAATTTCTTCCACTTTAATATTTTCTTGGATTTGTGTTCACCTATTGAGAAAGACATTTTTATCGGTGAATTCCACGATCGATTCATCTTTCTAATCAGAAAGGAAGATCCTCCATTGTTGATGTTGATTTGAGATCTATTTGTGTTAGATCCACACTGATCCATCAGTCTTTGAAATGTTAAATTATTCTCTGATCAAAAGACAACCAATTTCTTCCACTTTAAGATTTTCTTGGATTTGTGTTCACCTATTGAGAAAGACATTTTTATCAGTGAATTCCACGATCGATTCATCTTTCTAATCAGAAAGGAAGATCCTCCATTGTTGATGTTGATTTGAGATCTATTTGTGTTAGATCCACACTGATCCATCAGTCTTTGAAATGTTAAATTATTCTCTGATCAAAAGACAACCAATTTCTTCCACTTTAAGATTTTCTTGGATTTGTGTTCACCTATTGAGAAAGACATTTTTATCAGTGAATTCCACGATCGATTCATCTTTCTAATCAGAAAGGAAGATCCTCCATTGTCGATGTTGATTTGAGATCTATTTACGTTAGATCCACACTGATCCATCAGTCTTTCAATTATTAAATTATTCTCCAATCAAAAGACAATTAATTTCTTCCACTTTAACATTTTCTTGGATTTGTGTTCACCTATTGAGAAAGACATTTTTATCAGTGAATTCCACGATCGATTCATCTTTCTAATCAGAAAGGAAGATCCTCCATTGTCGATGTTGATTTGAGATCTATTTACGTTAGATCCACACTGATCCATCAGTCTTTCAATTATTAAATTATTCTCCAATCAAAAGACAATTAATTTCTTCCAATTTAATATTTTCTTGGATTTGTGTTCACCTATTGAGAAAGACATTTTTATCAGTGAATTCCATGATCAAATCATCTTTCTAATCAGAAAGGAAGATCCTCCATTGTCGATGTTGATTTGAGATCTATTTACGTTAGATCCACACTGATCCATCAGTCTTTCAATTATTAAATTATTCTCCAATCAAAAGACAACCAATTTCTTCCAATTTAATATTTTCTTGGATTTGTGTTCACCTATTGAGAAAGACATTTTTATCGGTGAATTCCACGATCGATTCATCTTTCTAATCAGAAAGGAAGATCCTCCATTGTTGATGTTGATTTGAGATCTATTTACGTTAGATCCACGCTGATCCATCAGTCTTTGAAATGTTAAATTATTCTCTGATCAAAAGACAACCAATTTCTTCCAATTTATATTTTCTTGGGTTTGTATTCACCTATTGAGACAACTCTTTCAGTGAATTCCATGATCAAATCATCTTTCTAATCAGAAAGGAAGATCATGTTCATTGCGGATGTGAATTTCAGAACTATACACATTTGATCCACGCTTAACCATCTGTCTTTCAAATAATAAATTCTCCGATCAAAAGACAGCCAATTTTTTTTACTTGCAAATTTGTCAGTGTGTGTGTCCACCTATTGAGGAGGACAAATTTTTCCAGTGAATACCATGATTGATTTGTTTTTCCAATCACAATGGAAGATCATCTTCAAGTTTGATCCACACACATCCATACGTCATTCAAAATCAAATTCTTTCAAAGATTGCTAATCTATTAGTTTTCAATAGTTTTGAGACGAGCTGTGACCAATTGGAAAACATCATGAAAGCAACTATGCCAGATTCCAACTTGTAAAAAATTTTGTCAATTTCTTTCCCGAAATGTCACCTCCATTTCATATGTTCAACTATCATGTCTCATATCTTTGTGCAATCTTGTGTTATCTACCTAGTATCCTAGGAAAATCAGTGAGTGATTTTTGCTTTTGTACCGAAAGCCAATATTAGTTGGTGCTTTACAGTGGATTCTGGCCATACATAACCTACCAGTTGACCCTCTATTTCAATGGCAACTCGTCTTTTGTTTTCTGCCAATTCTTTTCTCTGGGGGAATATATCACCGTTTTTTTTCTCTTGTAATAACTTCTATCATTGTGCTAATGGAATATCAGCTATCTTTAGATCATTTTGTGTGTGCTCTCTTGGTCTTCCCACAACAACTGATACCATACTACAAAACCTGGCTTTTCCCCTATCTTTCAATAGGGTCTCCACTTCTGATCTGGTTTCCCCTCTTGAACATTGATCTTAGGATAAATCATGTTCCCAATATCCGACTCCACCTTTTTTCATTTGTTTTCTCATTTCTTTTCTTGGCCCTCTGATCTTTCTCTTTGTTTGGATGAAGACCCTATGCTATTGGTCAATTACAAGTTTATGTATTTTTTGTGTGCCTTGAATTAGTTGTCTTCAGGTAGGATCACATTTGGCTCAAATAACACTAGAACTTGAAATGTCTCATTTATTGAGAATATCATGGCAGCCAATGCTAGCCAATTCTCCTAGTTCCTTTGGGTCAATTTGGCCGAAATATCTCCCAGGAATCTTAAACTATTTCAATTTTGCACTACTCTTGTATTTAGATTGGCCAGGGTCTGTCTCGTAACTTCATTCACGTTCTTTGGTCTATTGTCTTCTTTTTGATATCAAATCTGGTACTGCAGAAGCCCTTGGCCAGTATGTTAGTCAATTAACGAAACTCGATATATCCTCTTGGGGGTTATACCATTTGGTCTCAAGATGTACATGAGTGATTCGGAAGATTATTTAGTTTTCCTTTTCAAAAAGATAGGATTACATATCTGTTCCCATAAGGGGAGCAGTTTTTTTTTTTCTTGTTGCTCCTGACCTGTCAAGTTATACAGCCACCCACCTGGGCTGTAACCTCCTTGTACAATCCAGGCCAAGAGGATCTCCTATTTATTCACAGGCTTTATCTATTACCGTGTACCTGAGCTGTCTCAATATCTTGTTCTGCAAACTCTGGTACAAACAACTGGAGTTTTGCCTCCCCATCTCTGTCAGAGAGATGGTACAATGGCCTCTTTTATCTTGTGCGCTCTGGTACATGTTTTCATTCATACTTCAGTTGCTCTATATTTCCTCACAAAGCCTTGATTATGCTATTTGCTTGACATTTCCTGATCAACCTTGATCAACTGGGATCTGCTGAGCTCTCCTGCGCACTGTCCTCCACATCCTCCTACCCAGGCCGCCCCTTTAGCCGATGGGAGATGAGGACTTGTATTGGGTAGGCTTCATCATTGACCTCTGGATCTATTACTGGACTCTCCTGTTCTATCTTTGTTATTCTTGACAATAGGTCTGACAATGCCTATTTGAATACCTCCTGTCTCTATCGGCTCTTGGACAAACCGTCATCAACTGCCCCCTTTCTCTTTTAATCCATTTTCGGCAACTAGCTGTTATTACAATTCCTTGCAAAATGAACTTCCTGTCCACAATTCCAACACCTGAAATTTTGACATCTCTCCACCCTCTTAACTCATTATCCACTAGTCCAATTCTTTTTGGAAATCTTTGACCATTCTAAGTATGGACTTAGACTACCCTCCCTTTTACTTTCTCAGAGCAGCCCTTCCCCATTCTCCTGCTGTCCTTTATATTATATATGTATTGATACATTTCATTTGTTTTGTAAAATCCTGGGTACAACATATCTGCTTGTAAAATCCTATGTAATACATGACATATTTTTTTAAAAGAACTATATTTATTTATTTATTTACTTACTAATTTTTTTTTTTTTATTCAATTGTGATACAATGATCAAAGCCATAAAATGACTCAATAAAAAATATATACCAACGTATGAGGTGTTTACTTTTTCTTCTTATGCAATTTATTTCCTTGAAAGCGTTCACCTAATAATGATCTGATCTCTGAAGGCTCGCATCAAACTTACCAACTCTAAGCAACAGGTTCCTCAATCAAAATGGGGAAAACGGAACAGGATATGATAAGTAGTTACGTCAAAGTCCGATAGATAATCATCATTCAACTCCTGAAGAATGAAAGCAATACAGAAGCCAAAAAGAACTGATGCTTGGTTTTCAGTTACTGGAAATACTTTTCCAATCATCACATCTAAGTATGGATCAAAAATGTCAAATTTTGTTGAAGTGTTCTTAACGATTCTTTCAAGAGTAATGAGAATCTATACATCAGAACAAAACCTCTCTAAGTCGGGGTCAAGACTCTTCCAAGAGTTGTGCATTGATTATTTGGGATCACAGAAATGTATGAAACTTTTTTCTTTTTCCAAAAGAATGATTATCGTATTGAGAGTCTATTAGAAATGATCTCCTGTTATTACACAGTCAATGTATGATTTGGTCTGGGCAATGTAAATAGAATAAATAATTGAAGAAAATGGAGCAGCTGCAGGAATCGAATGGTCAATGGTAAGAGCAACTCTAAGTTAAAAGTTGCTACCCTATTGGTAGCAGGTCCGATTCGTGCAGCAGCCCCCATTTTCTTTGATTAATTTATCTCGTTTAGGTTACATGATTGTGTGGATGAGTCCTTCAGCCAGACACTATGTTGTTGGATATTCAAGGAGTAAGAAAAGGACAAAAGCTTCCATGATGGTAACAAGAGGGTTTTCTTCCATTTCTGACCTATTAAAGGTGGGAAGATTTTGCTTTCACTTTTAACCCATTGAAGGATGAGAATAGTTATTTTTTCAATCCTTCGAGAGAGAAGAGTCTCCCTTCACTTTTGGACACTTGAAGGGAGAGAATGTTCCTTTCTGATCCCTAAAAATAAACATATACAAATCACTCATGCAGAAAGATACTTATTTGAATAACTACACTCTGAATTATTTCTCTGAAAAAAATACTGATTTGTTGTATGATTCATCTATACTTCTGAAGATAATTTGATGGCCATACCTCTGGTTGTTCTCCCACTGACCGAACGTTTGGGGAATTATGGTCTCGACTTTTAGGCAAGCATTAATGCTGCTGGACAAGGGACCAATTTAGCATTGATTTTTTTTAAAATTGTAAATTGAATCTCTTTAAAACCCTCAAAAGGAAGAATTGAGCAAAGAATCTCTCTAGGATGGCAAGTTTTTGGTTGAGCAACCTTTGAGAACGAAATCCTCTTGGTTTAAAAAAAAAGGGGGGGGGGGCTTAAACCAATGCATTCTCCTAATTGTCACCTACGGAGCATAGAACTTAATCAAAAATTGACCTTCAAACTGAGAACTATGCAACCTGCAAAAGTGAGAATCATGCTCAACATGGAGAGATCATAAGCACAAGATATTAGAGAAAAGAGACATCATAGGGAACTCTAATGGCAATGGGCTGGACATGTTGCAAGAATGTCGGACAACTGCTGAACATCAAGACTCACTATGTGGATCCCCAAAGATCATATATAAAACCATGGTCAGCAAAATATATGATGGCATAATGAACCAGTCAAATTCAGAAAGTATTGCCTCTGCAACGTCTGTGATGGCACGGTTTGGCAAATTCTGGGGAAGGTCTATGTCCAATGACGGATGCTAAAAGGATGATTATGATGATTAAATGGTGTAAGTTGGGGGAAGAATTTTTGTTTCTAATCATTCATGTCTGAAAAGTATAGAAAGAATCAGTTATTCCCATCTTGCGATCAGGACGGTGATAATTAAAAATCTACCCATTTTCAATCAGACAAATGGCAAAATTGCTCAATTTTTAATCACTTAAACTAAGAAAAACAATCACATATGAATATCTCTATCCTGATCACAAAAGTAACTTTTGAAGGGAATGATAGTCATATTTACATACTCCTACATAAGCAAATAATATCACTACCTTGGAATAGAAATCATGTTGTATGGTCTTATCTATTGAAATGAAACTACTAATAATGTTTGTGTGTCTCTTCCCACAAACCTTAAACATTCATGCAACTCAACCAAATTTGATGTGAATAATTTGTCCTAATCCTTCCATTGAGTCTACTATTTGTTCAGGGTTTTTTTAACAAAAAAAATTAGATTTTTTAGAAGGGGGTTCTATTTACATGTAACTATAATACGAAACTGAACCCTTGATTTCTGCTCAATATACATATTTGGGTTCTCTCATTCTATTCCATGACACTGTGCAACTCTTGAGAAAAAAATTTTCATGGTTAATAAGTGCTATTTTATATTCAATTCTGTCTAAAAAGTAAAGAAAATATCAATTATTCTCATCAAACTTTGCTCTAGTGACGAGTACAATGATAATTTGAAATCTACTTGACTTAAACTGTGCAACAATTACATATCAATACCTCTGTTCTGGTCTTAAAAGTTGAAGTTTAAAGGAAATAATAGCCTTTTTCTGTACATTTCATACATGGGCAAATTGAAAGTAACAAGAAAGCAGCAAGCCCAGGAACAAAAAATGGGTCACATGATGTTATATATTATAAAACAATTGTCCCTGTTTGTACTGAGAAAACCCCCACTACCAGTGCAGCTCAAGCAAATTTTATACGCGTACTCAAAGGAACTAGTGGAATATTTCAAAGTAAATGAATTTTCAAGGGTTTTAGTCTTGGATTTTTTCACTATGTAACTGTAATGCTAAACTGAACCCTTATTTTCCATTCAATATACTTTCTAAAAACATGGGTTATATGTTGACAGCACTCAACTAAATTTGGTAAAAATGTATACTTAATGGACCAAGGGGAAGAACTTAGTCTATTCATTATTTGAAAAAGATTCCTAGGGATGCTAGTTCAATAGACTAATTTGTTCTATATACATACTAGCTGGAATTGACCAACTTTGTTCAACTAGTTTCAATTACAAATCATAACTAATATCATATTTAGATATTGTCAACACAGAAAAAATATAAAAATTGGCAACCCTAGTTTAGTTGGTAGTTTTAAAAACTTCCAATGACTTTTGAGGTACAAGATATATTGATATGCAAATAGATTTATTTTTTACTATTTTTTGTTTATTTTTTCATTTATCTATTTATTTATTTATTATTATCATAAATGAGTGTTCAAAACCTGCGACATTGTTTGTACAATTTTTGACTTTGGTTCATGTAATAAAACTATTAATTTCCAATTGATTTTTTCAATTTAATCTCCTTTGAAACATCCAAAACAAGAATAAAGCAATCATTGCATCAGAAATAAAACTAAAAATATGGTCCAAAATGCAATGAAAATCATTGGGAAATGAAAAAGATATAAATATAATCAATATATGATGTGTATACTTTAGTTATAAATACTGTATAGTCTTCTGTCTATTTTCTGTTGTTTCCCCAGCAATGAACTCACATGTTGTCATCAATAGGAGAAAAATCTTGCCTTCTATTCAGAAGGATTGCGTACCTGCCATTAAGAAAAGAGCTAACTACTTTATAAATTCCCATCTCAGTGTGATTCCAGATATGCAGGCAGCACATCTCTAAGATGGGAGAAATAAATCAAACCATACGTTTCATTTTACATCCACTAAGGATTAAAGAAACAACAAACTGACGTCAATAGAGTTAAAATGGACTCAGCTGTAGACCTAAGAGGACTGTTTCAGTTGTTCAGGATCCTCCTTTCACCTGGGAGTTTGGGAATCAATATTTTATTGAAACAAAAAAAAATGGTGCTGTGTAGACAAAAGGAATAAGTTTTTACACTACATTTTTTAGAAATTTTTTTTTTTTTTTAGATCTGTAATATAGGCGTTCCATTATCATTGTGCCAGTATTTCTTGCACGAATGTTGGATGGAAAGAACTTTCCAGAATTCATATTTATTCCCCCTCCCCTGCAAAAAATTAAACATTTTACATTTACATTGCCCCCCCCCCTCATTACAACGATCTTCCTAGTTTTTTGTCTCTAGAATTGATTTCAAAAAAGGAATAATATGATGTGTGAAGTGAAAAAAGAAGAAAAATCTTCTTTCTTCACCCACTCCATCTATCCTTCCTTCCTTCCTTATGAACACTTTCAACCTCTGAATTCAGTCCGAACAAGTAAGGTTTTGCAATTCATAAAACTGTCGACATTCGTTACAGCTAAAAAAGGAATCAGAAGATGATTATCCAAAGAAAATGTTAGGTAGCACCCATCTTCTCTCTCCGAGTACCATTCCAAAAATTGCACTAGGTTACATGGTACCAGCAGTCAAGAGGAATGAGCATTTTTTCCAAATAATCAAGTATTGGTTCACAAAAATCTTTGGTTGGAGTTTTTTGGGGGGACCTGGAACTCTAAATAAACAGATTTTACCTATGGATATGATAAATAAAGAGGAAATATATAATTTGAAACATAGAAAGATATAGAAATTGAATTACTAGTGATTTTGCTCTCCCAGCACGATTTGGGCTATTTGTAACATATTTTCAAGATTGAAAAGTAACAGAAAAGTATATACCTACCATATATACACACTGCAATTGCTAAATAATTAAAGCTTTAGTAATCTCTAGCCATAGACTAAAATGCTTTTTTAAAATTTTATGTGCCAGACCCCCATTATTGGTTTCTAAATGGTCGTCTCGACATGATGAACATTTTTACTAAAAACATGCAGAAGGGGCAAGTGATAAAGCTGCAATCTGGAAGAGAAATTGGGAAAAATCAACTAGCTATGGATGGAGGGCCTGCCTGCTCCTCAGGCTGTCCTGCACAGAGCAAAAGCAGAAGAAAGGAGTGTATACTAGATGTTGTGTGTAAAAAAAGAAAAAAAAAACTAATGTAAATAACTTCAGTTGCTATTTTCAGATAAATAAATAGATATATAAACTGGTTCATACAAATAAAATAACGTGCGCTTGTTAATATGTTATTTATACTCATAAATACCAGTATCACCAAATTAATCAGGATGTATGTTCATCTCAAATATTCATGGTGGAAACATTTACACCAGTTGTACGTTTCCAATTCTGCCTCTCTAGCTAGCTACTGCAAGATGTTGTTTTCTTTCTACAGGTGTAGTAGTCACCTCTGACCCTACAAAATACACAATCTTGCACAAGTTGGTTGGGTGAAGTATGACTGTGCTGATGGAAAGGAGTTAATGTACAACAGTAGTTGAGTGGAAGGTGGAAAAAAATCAAAAGAAAAGAAAAATGTTTCTTTGAAAAGTAAAACTCACTTTCTTATCACTTAATAAAATTGATAATCTGAATGATTTGGAACTTTTGTTGGGTGTAAAATCATAAACTACTTGAAATTATTGAATTAAAGAAAGAACAGACAAGATCATTTATGTATTGATAACTTGTACAAATACATATATCAGTACATAAACGTAGGTAGATCTTATTAGAACATGGAATCAGACTTAAACTCTTGAAATCACATTTTTTTTGTAAATCCTTTAAGGTTTATGCATAAATACATTTGTATTAAAATATATATTTACATAATTTATCCATGCTCGAATGATCCAGTCATTTTTGACGTGTACAATGTTAGTTGATAATATTATTGTAACTTTGTTACAAACAGCATTACTGTGTTAATATCACCATAATATGACTACCACTAGTTTTAATGGGATTATATATGTTTTTAAATACACTTGTATGAACAGTTTGTTATATATTTGTATATATATGTGGTTTCAGATTACCCAAAGATAAACTAATTCAATTCAAGTCAATCTGTTTATAATCTACTTCTGATAATTTTTGTCACTAGGCAGTTTCACATAGGTTATCATGAAATTGTGACAATGTTTTAAAATTTACTGCTAGCGTATCATTTGGAAAATGAAGAATTTCCGCTTTCCACAAAATTAAATGAAGTAAATCTCAACGTGCATACATTCCAATTATGACACTACCAAACGGTTAGAAGGATCTTGGGGGGTGGGGAGGTTTGATTCTAGGAAGGTTGAGGTGGGAACAAGTTGGCTGATCCAAACAGAGCCACATTTCCGATAGTCATACAGAAAGTACTTTTCATTGACAGTGAGCACAGCATCAAAAGAAAAGGGTTATTAATGGACGGAAGAAGCGAATTCCAGCAAATGTTGAACTGTTCAAGCTGTTGATCATCAGGCAAATTTTTTTTCATTTTGTCAATTTGTGGAAGATGTTTTCTGAATGTTGCATTGGCTCCCCCCATGCATGGGGGTTCGTTTCTGGATGAGCCTCCACAACTGCCCTCAATTTTCCATTGTTATGTGATGACTGATCTCAATGATTCAAATAACCAGAAGAGATTTTCTAGAACCAACAATGCACACACTATCTATTTTCAAGCTGACTCTGACCCCCAAGCCCAGATGATGTTGCGAGTGGCTGGGGTGGTGCAATGACCGAACCCATGGAGCATGAGGACACAGAAATCATGTTTATTCATCTTTGCTTCGATGCCCTATAAAAAAAAAAAAACTAAATTAAAGTATTCAAAAAATTCATCAACATTCAAGAGAGGAGACGCAGAATTTTCAAATGAAATTTTGATCTACACATTAACAGAAGGGAGTGATGTGAAAAAGCCAATCATACTAATACAATGCCAAATGGGCTATTCATTTTGTTCTAAGGTAATAATTCACACAATTTTCACTGGTTAATTTAAATAAAACAACCTGATTAATCTCTAGAATTTTCCATGGAATTGAAAACAAGCAAAAATAGACTTGTCCATAAACAGGGGTTAAATGCAATTAGTTCTCCAGAAGTACGAACAGAATTAGTAATGTTTAAACTTGAAAGTCATTGCTTGCCTTTTAATAGGCTAAATCAACTGAGAGGGTTTTTTCTTCATACCAACAAAAACTTGTTGTAGAGCCATTTCCAATGCAAGTCTGATGTGAGCTACCATCAAAAAACAAAAAAAATACTTGTCTTAACAAAAAATAGACAAGGATCTTGAAAAGTTATTATATTCAGCAGCGTTTTAGAAATATTCACATAAAGTGCTAAAAATTCTGGAACTGCAAATACCATCAAATATGAATAAGAATTCAACATTCCTTGTCAAATTGGGGGTACATATTATATGTTGACATACATTACACAGAATATATGGTAATCAGCTATTGATCCCCTGGGATCAAATAAAGCCAGATGGTTCATTACTGAAAAATAAGCTTGTCTCCTTCTGACAGGCTCAAAATAGACTAGAGGCCACATGGAGTCCCTTCCTGCTCTGACAGAACAGCCCCATGAACATGGACTAGTTACATAAATTTCAGTGCGTAGTCATTATATGGACAAAATGTGTAAAGGGAAATAACTCTGAGAAACAAAGAGAAAGTACTGAGGTTCTTCTACATCTGTTCTCAGACAAGATTCAACCCTTTTCTTTTCGAATTTAATAGATTATCATTTTTTTAAAAATTTGATTGGGCTGAATATAACGAGCTCTTATAAGAAAATTAATGTTATGCAATATATTCAATCTTTTTTCATTTATAATTCAATGAGTATTAATGATGTTTGATAAATTTTTGAAATCAAAAGAACTAAAATACATTCTTTTTTCATTTGATAGAAAACTTAGTGTAATTAGAATTCAAAGTCTACAGTCTATTTTACTATAACTTTCATAGGAAGAAGAAAGTGAGATTAACAGAATTTAGGTAAGATCAATCGACCTATAAGAAATCAAAACACTAAATTCAGGTAAATTATTGAAAATCTTTGATTCAGGATTCAAATTCTTTGCAGATAATGATTCTTCTGCAAATTTTGCTTTAAATTACAATTTCTACTTTAAATTTATCTTTTTAGTCAGGGGTTCATTTGAATCAACCAATGTGTATCAGGTGAATTGAAAATGAATTTGAGTTTTATGGTGAAAATGACGAAAATGTTGTCCAATAAAATCACTAAATAAAAATTTGGAAGTTGACTTCATATTTCAATGGTAAAATCAATGCAAAATCCAATGAATTGTTTTTCATCTGATGATAAATTTCTTTGTTTGTCATGTTTATTTTGTCTTCTTTATTTCTTTTTATCTTTTTTCTCTCATCAAAAATCTAAATTTTAAATTTGTAAAGATTTTTGCACCTTCATTTTACGTTTTTATCTTATTTTGATTTCTAATTGATGGTTTTATCCTCAGAATGAGCTTATTCGCCACAACTATTGTAATTACATTTCTAGGGTATTCTGTACATTTCAAAACATATATCATTCTTGCCTTATGTACTTTTTTCATTATAAACACTTTTGGCCGTTATTAGTTGGATTTCCTGATGTAAATGATCTACATTTATCCTCTATCATTTACATCTCAACGTAAAGCTGAAAACCCACATGTAAATACCGCTTAGTATAACAACTAATCAAAAGGGAGGTCACTATGACATCAATTGTTGTAAAGGGAGGTCATTCATATCGACTTGGATTATCTCCCTTGCAATCATTATAACTACGTACCCAACTGGAGCATAAGATGTTCAATCTGCCCTCGATCCTCACCTTAGTTTGAACCAATACCTTAACCTTGACTCGACTTTGATGCTCCCTAGACCTTAATTCTAATCTTGATCCAAATGGAAACGTGAGAAATAGAATTTGAAAGATTATGGGGTACAATGCTGGTGTGGGAATCTGGACATACATAAAAAAACTAAAAAAAAACGTAACATAACCTTATCCCAATGTTAGCCAAAAAAGGTCACTTACAATTTCACTTGTTGGGAAAAAGGTGTACTCATGAACTGAATGAAATGCTCCATGGTAGTGGAAAGACCTTTCAACTGTGTCTAAGCTTGAAGAATTGGGATATGAAGTCTTGAAACATCCTCCATATTCACCAGACATTTCTCTTATCTTTTTGAGCATTTTGAACTTGATATCTGTAATAAAATGTTGGATAGGAGGGCAGCAATGATTCATGCTTTTACTGAATTTCTGACCACTAAACTTAGAAAGTTCATGGAGACAGCATATCATCATTAGTGGATTGTCAGAAAAAGGTTATTGCTTCAAAATCAGTCATATTCCATAGTGTATTGTCTTCTCTTCCTCAAAATTTCATTGAAATTCATTGATAATTTTTGGATATATTCTGTGGACAGTTATGAGCATACACATAAATGCAACTGTAAAAAAAAAAAAGAAAAGGAAAACTATCTCTCAATCGAAATGAAATTCCTGGATCCGCCCTAAAATTTTACTCCACAGCCCACCCTTCAACACAATATTGTAGAAATCAACTCTACCAGTACTTTTAGGGATATCGTGCAGACAGACATTAAATTCTGACTATACAGTTTGGACATATAATTATGATATAAGGGATATAATTCTTCATGGATTTGTTAAAAAATCTAATCAATACTCTCATAGAGTATTGTCCAGCCCTCCACAGAATTTCAAAGAAATCCATAGAGAACCTTTTGAAATATCATGTGGACAGTCAGGAACATATTCACAAATTTTATTTTATATACAATTTTCTGTTGCTATCTACCAGTAGAACTTTCCTATAAAAACCTTTCATAAGCTGAAATGGCATAAAGCAAAAAAAACAAAAAACAATCACCATTAATTTGTATGGGAGAAATTTCTTAGCATTCCCAGATCCGATAAATGGTGATGATGGTATGTTAAATTTGGTTATCAGAAGTTTGGTAGGTAGGAGGCACAGGAGACTGAGTTTTAGGAGAGAGAGAGAGAGGAAGACGGTGTCTCTGTAATGGCTAGCTTCAAAACAAATGTAGGAAACTATTTTTGTTTTTCATTTCATTTAGTAAAAGCAAAAAAGTAGCATTAAGTGGACTTCCAAAAAGCAGGGGAAACTTGTAATGACATTTTGATGAATGGAACTGTTGCCTCGCCTAATGCCTAAAGTTTAGTTAAATAAACAGATCATATTTTTCAAAATTACCATGAAAGGTAATGTGAAACAAAAATTCATATTGTGTACTGTCTGGAGATATGACTCTGGAAAAAAAACATTTCCACTTTCAAGTGAAACTTTTAACAATAAAACCCATAGAGTTAAAAGAAAAACAAAACGCCAATCTTTTCTGTGCTTTATAAAAAAAATCAATAGAATAATATGGATTGTATGATAATGCACATTATTATACTTCATATGATAGAGTTTCTCTGTTTGTGTGCTCTTATGAATTTTTTTTTCAAATAGTGTCAGATACATCAGCATGAATTTCCATATATTGTTTCAAACAGATATATTCTTGCAATGTAGTACCTTAGAAAAAAAATCTGAATTGTAAAGCATGTAAAAATCAACAATTATCAAAAGTAGTCCACAGCATGTGCCCACATGTCTTTTCAAACTTGAAAAGACTGTAAATGTAGATCCACACTCATTAAAGCAGAATGGTTTTTCCCCAGTGTGTGTTTTGCAAATGTTGCACTAAATATGACTGTTATGAAAAAGATGATGCACATAGCTCTCATGAAAATAATAGTTTGCCAATGTGCGCATAAGTTGCACAGAATGGCATTCTTCAGAAAACAAAGATCTACACAGTCCACAGCTGTATGGTTTCTCTCCATTGTGTGTTCAGACATGTTACACCAAATGTGTTTCTCTTGAAAAGAAAAGAGTGGCACAAGGAAATGATTTTTCTCTCAAGTGTCTCTGCATATGTCATGCTAAGTATGACATATGTGCAAAGGAAAAACCATATATTTTGCATGAGTAGGGTTATTTGCTTGTGTGTATTTGCATGTGGTGAACCAAGTTTGACGTCTGCGAAAATGAATTACAGATTTCACACAAACATGGTTTTCTTCTCATGGTGTGTTCACACATTTCGAACCTAATTTGACTTTTGTGTAAGGGATGATCTAAACAGTCCACATGAATATGGTATCTTGCATATGTCAAACCAAAACTGACTTCCTTTGAAAGGAAGAGCAATACATTTTACAAGAATACGGTTTCTCTACAGTGTGTGCTTGCATGAGATGAGCCAAATGTAATTTCCCTGAAAAGGAAGATCCACACACTTCACAAGGATTTTGGTTCTCTCCAATGTGTGTTTGTAACTTTGAACTTTTACACAATAAATGTTGATAAATTTCATCACAAAAATTTATTTGCATTTTCAGGTTTTTCCAAATTTTCCAGTCCCAAATAAAGATTAGATTTTTTAAATTCACGAGATTGAAAAATTGGTTTTGATGGATATTTTTTTTCAGGCTGGAACACCTGTGAAAAAAACAAAAATAAAAAAATATATGATTTGAAATAATGAAAATAATTCAACAAATGAATAAGATTATATCGACACTTCATCACGTACACCTGACTATTTTGATACAGAATAACCTACCAAATGGATATGGACAATCATATTCTTCACTGCAGTCAGAAACAAGGATTTATGAGTTGTGATGTCCAGCGGTTGTCAGACATTCTTGCAACATGACCAGTCCAATTTCTACAACGTCTCGGACTCCAGTTTTTTCTCTAATATACTGCACTGTCTTATGATGTAATGTTGAGTATGATTCTTAGTTTGAGAGCCAATCATTCAATTAGGTTCCATCTTTCAGCCTTATAGGTGAGTATCAGAAGGATGCATTGGTTGTATACTCTTCTTTTTAGGATTAACTGGATTTTCTGGTTCTTGAAGGTTGAATCTTTTCTTGATTTCTCCTTGTGGGGATTTCATGCCTTAGATAGATGTTGTGATCTACTTTTTACAGCCCAGTGTTTTTGATTTTGACTGTTGTGTCTTTGTCCTCAACATCTTTGGTAGCAATTATAGTTTTAGAGTTGGAAATAGAAATGATTCTGAACGGAATGGGACCATACAATGATTTGTCAAAAGTTATACTTACTTTCCAGTTAACAAATCAAACAAATTGCAAAAATATTTTTGGCTGATGGGAAATTCGACAAAAGTCAGAGAGTCCTGCTAAATAATGTGTATAATTTCTTTCGAGTATAAAAAGTAATTTTAGTCTTTAAGATAAAAATGTATAGACAACTAAGGCAATTAAGCAACATAATTAAATGAAGCAATTAAGAAATAATCATTCCTTCTGAATAGTTATTAAAAAGGAAACAAAAATCATTTTATAAACTATTTAGTAACACGAAATGTCTTTGATTTGAAAGTAACTCTTGGACAAGGAGAAAGTAGAGAAAAGTCTGAATTTTCCAAAATAGCAAGACACGAACTAAGAGATCAATTTAGCATAGGCTTAAATTGCAAATTGAACTCCCCACCAAAAACTTATTGGGGGTTGGTTTATAAAAAAAACAAAAAAAAAAAGCCAATTTTTTAAAGATATGATATCAAGTAGATGTTTACATTTTCAGCCCTCTAGCTCCATTGGTGATACATACATAGCCTGAGCAACTTGAAAACTGAAGAAACCTATGTTGACGGTTTGTAATGTCTAAATTATAAGAAAAATGAATTAATCAATATTTATTACTACTTAAGGTATTATGAAAAGAAAATATAAGGAAAGAAAATGAAAGTTCCTTTGATGAATAAAATCTTCTATCTTATTTACTAAATTATTCCCAATACTAAGAAACTCTAGTGGCAGTTGAGAGATATCTTTTTAAAAAATGAGCTTACATAAGCATAAAACATATAATACAGAAATTAAAACAGTGTCTGCTATTTTCGTCAAATCAAAAAAATTCCTAAAATTTAGATTTACATGGATAGCAAATTATTAGAAAATAAAGATTGGTATAAAAAGATCCAAGAATCTTGTGAAGCAGTATCCTTTATTTTGTTTATCCACTTTTCTACTGCTAAGCCTATTTCCTTGACTGCTTACAAGAAGTCACTCTAAAAATAATTCTGTTGGTTTACATCAAAGAAATAAACAAAATTTAATAGTACAACTGTAACCATCAAAGATGGCAAAGGGTTCAATCCTTTTTTTATATTTTATATGTGATGGTTTGAAAGTTCCAGCACTCTTGGCCATACCGTTTTGTGTACAGATTGGAAAATGGACATCAATGCTTAACAAGTTGAAAATGTTTTTTGATTTTGGAAAAAGAAGCTTCTTTGACCTTCTGGCAGTCCTATTCTGATGGGTTTATAATTAACATGTAGATTCTCTAGAATCCGAGTGTTTATAAATGCTTATTTCAGATGTTTTCCAGTGGAAAATACCACTGAAGTCATAAATATACAATTTTTTTTATACAACTTCCAATTTTTATGCTATAGTTGTTCAGTTACTGACTTTGATCAACCATCTTCTTTTCCTTCTTCTTCTTCTCCAACTCTCTTCCATCAGCTAGAATGAGCTACTATAATTGTCCAGTCTTCTCAAATGTCCAACCCCGAATTGAATGAAAGACTCTGGATTTGAATAGAAGTTGATTCCTAAAGCTTAAAAATGCTCCGAACTTGTTGGACAGGGTAATAAAGCCCAGTTCTCTCTTTCTCTTGTGACCTTCTTTACATACAGGATCACTTTAAAAAACTGCAGCCTCTTAATCTACCTTTTAGATTATTCCCTCCTGTCATTTGATATATCAACCAAACCCTGATCTATATAATACCATTTTGTTTAGGACCAAAATACCTTCTCTCTTTCTCTTTTGTGGGAATGCACAACATAAACCATACATATATCATTTCATAGGTTTTTCATTGTGCCAAATGAAGAAGGCCTACCTGCTTTAAAAATCATCAAAGCCTGGCTTCTCATCTGGCTTCAAAACTATCAGGCTGATGCAAAAACGATAGTATTTTTGTTATTTTAAACTTTGATGCTTGTTTTGGGATAAAGTATCATTTAATGGAATATACCATTTTAAAGTGTGAATTTTGCTTTACTTTTCAAGCTGTACATTCTTTTTTCATTATTTATTCAGGTTTATTTGAGGCTGTCAAATCACAGATGAAAGAAGCAAAATTCAAGATTCATTGTGTGAATTCTAAATGAGAGGTAAAGCAACAGAAACAAGTACTTGGCCAGGGAATTGCCAATGAACTACAGCTCAACATTGGTTCCATAAATTTCCAAACAGAGATGAGAGCCTTGGAGATGTAAATGTTCTTCTGTGATTGACAGCATCCCATAAAGGGCCATTATTGAGGAGGAGCCCTGCAAAACAATCAGAAATTACAGAGGAACTAAATGTTGATCATTCAACAGTTGCTTGATATTTATATATATAATTTGAAAAGAAAAAAGCTTGTCATGTCGTGTAAATGGGTAAGTATGAAGAGCAAAAAAGCTCCCATGTCATACAAATGACCCAGCAGAAATCGAACGAAGCAGGTTATGAAAGTCTACCTCATCTAGCTTACTCTCTTTCTGACTGATTACCACTTCTTTCTAGCATATCGACCACTTCCTGTGAAGGAAGGTCTTCGACAAAATTTGAAGTAATGTAAAATTCCATTGAAGGATAAAAATGGTCAGAATAAATTCTGATCAGGA
Organism: Thysanoteuthis rhombus; assembly: GCA_963457665.1. NCBI lineage: Eukaryota > Metazoa > Mollusca > Cephalopoda > Oegopsida > Thysanoteuthidae > Thysanoteuthis > Thysanoteuthis major. The sequence goes on from OY735203.1 coordinate 11,891,765, forward strand.
CATCACTTGCATTTTCCACTGGAAAATATCTAAAATAGAGTTAAGTATAACATTAAGATTCTCCAGAATCTAGAGATGTTAATAATAAACCTGTCAGAATAAGCCCCCCACCAGGTCAAAAGAGCTTTTTAAAAAAAAAAAAAAAAAAAAAAAAATTTCAAAGGGTGGAGACCTGATGCTATTTTCCAAGTATGTGAACTAAATGGTGAGGCGAAGGGTGCTGGGGAACATACAAACAAATCAATGAACCCAACCAAAATGAAGTCCCCCCCCCCAGTAAAAAATGCTTCTTTTTTTTTTTTGAAAAATCAAAAAATATTTTTTAGAAGTCTGATACCAATTGCCAAGTCTGTAGGCAAGACGAGCCGAGACATGCAAACACATATAGATAAGTATAAAAACCGTTTGTCATGTTTGATGGCTACTGTGGTTCAATAGAACAACTATAACAATGTCCAGAAATAAAAGTTCTGGAAATGCAATCCCTCCCTCTAAAAATATCTTACTGAACTGTACTCACCCGTCTTTGTTCTTCTTTTGATGATGAAAAATGATGAGAAGAACTGAGCAGAATGATGTAGGTATTGTGATGTAGAGTTAGGTTACTTGGGATCATCGAGTGATGATGACGTCGATGGTCGAGGTTCCTTGATAGTTGGAGATTTCTTTGCTGAAACCTTTCGGGAGGACATTTTGATCAGGAGTTGTTGTCTCTTTCTCTTCAACTCATCAAAATGTTGCTGCAGAGGTTGCAATCCTTTGGTGATCATACTGGTGACTTTAATGCTGCGTTCCATCCAAGGATCGTATTCCATAACTTTGTCTTTTAATGTCTGTGCAATTTGAAACACTTCAGCAAGTTTTTGTAATGTCCACATAGCCGGTTCTGTGGCAGTTTCTTCTTCGTCTTCTGTGGATGACTTAATAAGTTCTTCCAGTTCCTCATTTGTTAATACTTCCCGGTGGCCTTCAAATTGTGTTTCCACTTCTTCATCAAACATATCAACAAATCCTTCTCCACCAACTTGTCTCGCAGTGTGAATTATTTTCCTAACTTCTCCATCGATTTGTGGGAAGCCTTTAGAATCATCCACAACTTCACTCCAGAGATTCTTCCAGCAGGCATTTACAGTTTCTGGTTTCAATTCATCCATTGCAGCCTTGACGCATGCAATTGCATCAGCAATAGTGAATGATTTCCAGCACTGCATTATGTCAACATCGGGGTCTGCATCGATTGCAGATCGAATGCGATCAAATACCAGGCGGGTGTATGTGTCCTTGACACACCAAATGACACCCTGGTCAAGGGGCTGAAGCAATGAGGTTGTATTTGAAGGTAAAAACACAACCTCTACATTTTCATTTTCATAGCAGACGGATTCTGGATGGCCAGGCGCATGGTCCATTATTAATAGGACTTTGAATTCCAACCCTTCCTCTTCCAAGTATTTTTTCACTTCTGGGATGAAGCATTGGTGAAACCATTCCATAAACAAAATGGCTGTCACCCACACGTTCTGTTTATGCTGCCAAAACACGGGAAGGAAATTTTTGTTTTTGTTTTTGAGAGCATGCGGGTTCTTTTCTTTGTACGACACGCCTGGTTTTATCATATGCCCAGCAGCATTTCCACACAGAACTAGAGTTAATCTGTCCTTCCATCTTTTATGTCCTAACGCCTGCTTTTCACTTTCATGGATGTGATTGGACATCTTCCAGAAGAGCTCAGTTTCATCGCAACTGAACACTTGCTTCGGATCGTATCCTTTCTCCGAAATCAACTTCTTCAACTCTGCTGGAAATGTCGCTGCAGCTTCTTCATCGGCAGATGCTGCTTCGCCAGTAATTTTTATGTTTTTCAGCCCAAACCTATTCCTGAATCGGTGTAACCATCCTTTACTAGCAGTAAACGGCTTGGAGTCGCACATTTCAGGAGAACCTTTGTTAAAGTCTTTGTACAGGCTCAATGCTTTCTGACGCAACATATTACCATCTAGTGGCACACGTTTTCTGTTCATATCTTCCATCCAGAAAGTTAATGCTTTTTCCACCTTAACCAGACACTTATCACGCACTGTGGCCGTAACTTTAGCAGTCTGGGGTGCAACAGCAAAACTAGTACGAATTTCTTTTTCCTTTTTCACAATTTCACGGATAGAAGATTCATTCTTACCATAGATCTTAGCAACTTCTGCATACGATTTTTTTTCTTTCCTTATCAAGTCTATAACTTTCATCTTTTCACTTAAAGGAAGAACTATGCGGATTCTTTTTGGCGTATCTGGATTGCCAGAGTCGCTATTCTTGCGCTTCGGGACCATTTTTTTAGTAAAACTTTCGAATTGTTTATTTATAGAGTCGACCGCAGTAGGTAACCAAAAACCGCGAACTGCGAAACTAACAGATAAGGGGGACCGCTGTACTTCGTTTTCTATTCATAGAACAAACGTTCGAGAGATAATAATCGATGATCAGCGCCGGTAACTTTTTACTTGAAGTCAGACTGTTGGAAAGGAGATATTTACGTGTTTATTTGAGCGAAGTCCTGGAGTGAATTGTGTAACAAAATACATTCTTTCATTAAAAAGAGTAAAACTCATAAAGTGTCGAAATGTTTTGCCACTTTGGGCACTTTCTTTAAAGATCTAATATCATGGATATTTTCCTACTTACCTTCCAAACATAGAATTATTGTAATAAGAAAAACGAAAACAAGGAAAAAATTGGAGGACTCGGGTAATTACGACGTCTCTTCTTTCTTTAAATGTTATCCGAATTTAGGCGCTTTTTGTTAAGATTTTCCAGTCGGGTTGCACAATTTCTGAATTCTTCATTCAATCCATAAAGATAATTTTGGAGTTGAGATAAATGGCATAAAAGAAAGTAGCAACAAATGGACAAACGAGATAAGAAAGTTTAAGGACAGAAATGAATTAGTTTCCTATCAGATGATGACAAATAAGGAACAAGAGAAATCGGTAACCGGTGAAGAGGACAATTTTGTTCCTTGCAAAAAAAAATGTTTCATCTGACTTCGGAATAAACAACTCTTTCAAAATGGTCATTTTATTTGTAAGGATATAATCAGTAATTTCTCAAGGCAGTATTTCATTAAAGCAAAATATTCAGGTTTTTCGTGATTTTAAATCTCCACTGAAGAACGATGAGATATGATAATTTTTATTTAAACAAAAAAAAAAATGACAGCCTTCTTGTTGACACTGACATTTCCTCCTCCGAGGTAAGTATTAGAAAATTGTTTAAGATTAATCATTCCTGGGAATTCGTTTGATAGCTCATTCGTTAATTTTTTTATAAGTAACACTTGATGATCTTTGATTATTTTTCATTACTTTGCGCTGATCTAAAACCTGTTGGCATAGAGTCTTCTAGCCTTTGTTATCATTTGATTGGAACATATTTTGACGTTTGACCAGACACCGTTGGACTTGAGAGAAAAACTTGATATTTTTACTTTTGTATTTGATTTCTTTATTAAATAGAATGTATGGAAAAATGTGTGAACAATTACGACATGAAACGTAGGATTATAATTTCTTCATTTAATCATTCATTTGTAAAATTATGATTTATTCGTTAAATTATTCATTTACAAGATGTAATGAACCATAACAATATCAAAAGCATGAGTTAACCCCCTTCTCACTTTTACTTTTTAAAACTAAACGAAAGTTGATTTTGACCCCTAGAGGAAAAGAAAAAATTCAACTTTGATCTTGAATACTAAATAAAAAGGATCTCACCCAATTTTAACCACTGGAAGTGAATAGCTCCACATCGATTTTGACCCCCTAAAAGTGAAAAAGAAAGTTTTTCCTTATTTTGTAAAAAGGGAAGAGGCTGAAATTTTCAGATAAAAAAAGTAACTAGATTCCGTTTTGACGTAGAAATAGATTATCGTATTGTAAAGAAATAAATTATTTGTAAATTTGAATTTAATTCAATATTACACTTTGTAAATAAATAATTAAAGAAATACATCGTTAACTTGTGAATGAACAGAAAATTTTTGCATTATCAAAGTTTTGTTTTTTCAAGATTTTGTGTATCTTTTTTTAACAAAAGAAATGAAAAATGAATTCCTTTTCCGAATCTTTCCACTAAATGGATCTTAATTTTGCTGTAAAATAGATTCTTTGAATTATCTCCCTTGATCACTTCTCTTTGAAGGAGAATTTTCTATTTTGATTAGAAACTATCGTTTCTTTTGGAGAAAATCTATCCCAGAAGTTTATTAAAGACCTTATTGTTTCTCACTTTCCTCTGAATCTTAACTGCCTTTAAAAGGCAAATCAGATGAAAGAGAATAGAAAGTAAGTATGAATATTTACTAATTTCTTTCTTTAATAAGATTATTATGGTTTGCTCCATCTAACACCGAGACGGAGTCAGACTTGACGACTTAGACAGAAAACACTTGCGAATGGTTCTCAACGTACACTATTCGAAGAAAACATCCACAAAGGAACTACACAAGAATGAAGAAGAACCTATCTCTAACCATCAGATGAGTTAAATGGAGGCTACCTGAGCCACTGTCTTATACAGAAGAGCAACATAAGGAAATACAGAGGTGGAAAGCCAAAACCACTCTGCAGGAAAACTTCAAGTGGACCCTACACTCAAGGACCACGCTTACGCATGGAGACTGAAGATAGGCCTAGAGGACGACCTCGAAGACTTGCACGAATTCTTGGCAAAAAAACCGACTTGTGTGTCGATTAAAACGTCTGTAACTTGAAATCTATTCACTGTATCGGTATAATCTTTTTGTTGATAATAAAAGAAAGATTATAGAAAATTATCAACTAGATATTATTTCTGTAGACAGTATAAAAACCGGAGATAACCGCGTTTGAAAACTTGTTTACATTCGCAAAACGGTCAATGAACTAGTAGATGTTGCATTGGGAAATTTTTTCTTTTAAATTGGCTGTTTATATTCTCTGTTACCCATTAAGAATTTTTATCAAAAAAAAGTGTTAACAGTGGATGCGATAGAGGGAGGTAAAAACTATTGCTTTACCTTTGAAGAAGTTAATAAAATGGTTAATAAATACTCTTTTCTCCAAGTTTTCTGTGGAAAGTAAGCTATGTTTTCCCTAAATCCAATCAAGTAATCATTAAATTCACAAATCTTTTCTTTAGTTCTCTGTGGTCAGTTCTATTTTTTTGAAGAATTTTAATACTCGACTCGATTCTTTTGTTGACAGATCCATCATTTTATGGTGGGATCGATAAAATTTTAGTTAGAAACATAAACATGGCCTCAATCTGCTCATAAATCCTCTGTGACTACATCATTGTATTTTTTTTGTTTTTACAACTAATTCTATATGATTTTCATACAGTCAAAACCAGAATTGAATTTTCAAAGAAGATATTTGATTATTGCAATATATCTTGAGAGCAAAGAAGTAGTCAATGAGAGTTGAAAGTAGCCAGAGACGCAGGAACTTTGAGAAGACTGGTGAACACGATATATAATGCCCAAACAAAGCATGGACAATGTAAAAGTAATAATGAAAAAAATATAATCTATTTTATCTAATGTTACATTGACTTGAGGAAGATGAACCAGATGAAAGAAGACAGAAGTATAATGTCTTCTTAATTTCTTTATTGCCAATGAATATGAATTTGTAGGAAGATTTAGTACTCATGAAAAATGACAATAAATTTTTCAATTTATTTTTTCAATATTCTATTATGATTTTAAAATGATTGGAAATTAGGGGATTCCTTTTTGAAAATTGCCGTTGATTTTGAGATGTTTCAATCCATCTTCTATATTCAGATCACCTCAAGACTATTCAATGTTTCTTTTGACACTTTCATGTTGGTAATTTGCTTTGAAATCTTCTCTTGATTCGCTTTTCCTTGATAACAATGAGAATTGTTATGGTATCTCAAATTAGACAAAAAAAAGACAAAATAATTGAATGAAATAATTGAATAAAAATAATAATTTAATGAAATGAACGAATAAATTATTCACCTCCACTTCCAAAGTAGACAATTGAATAAAAATGATTAGAATATCTGCAGCCAATTAGTTGGAAATGGCTCAGAGAGAACCGTAAAGCACATTCACATCATAATCAATGTATTCGAATCTCCCTCACTTGACAAAATTGAGTATAGCCATGTTTGTGGACGCCTCTTGCATTTTAGAGGGCTAGAAAACCTATCACACCCCTTTTATGTATGTATGTACACTTTCTTCTACATACATCTTCAATGACACCCATCCTGAACTTTATTTTGTGTATACATATTTATCCATCACCATAAGAAAGACTTCAATCATCCTATGAAAGAATTCACTCACAGACATTTTTTCTTTCTCATGTGTTGAGTAAATAAGATTCATTTTTTCAAGGTTTGCTGTTATCTTAATTTCTTATTTATGGTATGTGGGTTGATTTTCACAACAAATTAATATGTTCCATACTTTATGCAATGGATATGACTTGCGAAAATAGAGTCAATTATAAGTATTATCACTTTCTCTAACTAGCCTTAAATTATGGTGGCTTAGTAGCCCACTTATAAGGTAGTATAGATTGTCTACCTATATTCCTCAACAGATATTGGAACAAAAAATATCCTATACTCATAAATTCTAGGGGTGTTGAACTTCTTTCTAACCCAGTATACATAGATACATAGCCACTATAAATTAGGAAACCGTTGACATGATATGAGCACTAATGAAGAAAATATTCTGATCTACTAAATAGCCATATGGACATATCCACCTTAATCCTTATTTTCAACTTGAACACCTCATTCTACAAAGGAAATGCTCTAAAAAAATGCAATGAATCTACTTTTACAATTTTTTAGCAAAACAAAAACTCTTGAGATGAACAACAAAGAAAAAGATGTAATTTTAATCAGAAATTACAAATAAGACTCCCTTCAGTTATTATTCATCTCCATTCAGTAAAGCCTCTTGACTCAGCAAATCTCAGCAAAAGGCCTACAAAAGTTACAAAAGCCTGTGGAAAGTTGCTAGGCAAATCTTCCATATTTGACAAATCACTGCATAATATCAATAAAACTCATGAAAGTCTATGTAAAGTTACTAAAATATCTTTGAAAAGGTGTACTTTCAATTTGGAACTCCCCTGAAGATTCTCATCCTTATTATTTACCTCTATCTGGCAAATCTTCTAGATTTGGCAAATCACAGTATAAGGCTGATGAAAGTTACCAAAAAAGTTACTAATGAAATGGTATCTCTGGAAGTGTTTCTAGATTTACTAAAATAGAAGGGTTCATCTTAAAAAGGAGTACTATCTATTACAAAGTACTAATAAGACTCCCATTAGTAAGAATGTATCAACACACAAATCAACATAATGTCAACTAGCATTTGAAGGGAAATTATAAATCACTGACACTGGTATACTTCTTTTTATCAGGTAAATTAGGTTGTGGTAGTGGTATGATTAATGACGAAATTACTAGCAGTATGATCTGAAACTGTCACATGATCAATGTCTTTAGGTATCATGCCATGTTGAGGGTGATTAATTGGAGAAATTTTTGTAAGGAAACCATTCCAGTTATATAAATGAAAATATTCTTTATTTTATTTAGACAGAGACAAGAGAGAAAGGTATAGTCATATAGAACTCTATACTTATTGAGTTCAATATTAAATTACTTTTTGTTTTTGAGTTAAATATTTTTTCAAACTGTGGTCCATAATTTTCAATTGCGAGCCAAAGCAGTGCAATGTCCATTTTCAGACATAAAGAAATCATTCTAAGGGAAATTATGAATCACCGCCATCCATGTGCTTCTTTTCATCTGGTAAATCAAACTGTGGTGGTGATAAAATTAAATTTGATGAAAATAATATATGATATATGTATGGTTTGAACCATAAATTCATGATAAAAAAAAACCAAGTCTTGTTATTCACTCAATTGGAACTACTCATGACTATTGTCTTTTGGCAGTGAGCAGTATTGGGGGTTTTCAATTAAAAATGTGATCAGTGAATAATTTACTTTTGTTGAGCAGGTGATCTCATCAAGAGGGAACTTTCATTTTTCATTTTTAGGGATCAACATTGAGTGGAAAGTTTCTCTCCACTTTTAGGAGTCAATATCAAGGGGAACTCTCTTTCTATTTTTATGGGCCAAAATCAAGGGAATTTTTCTATCTTTTAATGATCAAAATCAAGAGGGAAATTTTATTTTTTCATTTGTAGAGGTTAAAATCAAATTTGAATTTTCTTTCCACTTTTAGGGTCTAAATAGATGGGGAATTTTTTTTCACACTCTCTGTTCCAAATTGAACAGGAACTTTTTTTTTTAACGTTTAGGGTCAAAATTGGGGGGGATTTTTTTTGTTCACTTTTAGGGGGTCAAAATCGATGTGGAGCTATTCACTTCCAGTAGTTAAAATTGGGTGGGATCCTTTTTAGTTAGTATTCAAAATCAAAGTTGAATTTTTTCTTTTCCTTTAGGGGTCAAAATCAAGGGAAAGTTTAATTTCCATTTTTTTAATAGGTCTAAAGCAAGGAGAAACAGTGTTGTTATATTAGAAGTTTTTCCCCTGTTAACACCAGGTATTATTGCTATAAATAATAAAACTTTCTTGTTGTATCTCCTCTTCACTTTGTTTTGTTTGAAAACTATAAGATTGTTTAAAGTTTATTTGCTTTATCAGACTGTTTCAGAAGCTCAACAAAATTTATATTTATTACATTTAAATCTAAAATCGGATGTGGTATTCTGTATTCTTCAAATTTTCACATAGGAAACTTTTTGATTACATAAATTAAAATATTACTCATCTTATTTAGATACTCCACATCTTATCCAGAAAGAAAGGAGAACTTTTTTGATTGAGTATTGCTATTGTTAGCCAAAGCAATGTCCATCCTCAGACAGACATAAAGAAAATATGAAGAACTAGCTGGACCTAAGGAAATTTCATGGGTATTGACAACTAAGATTATCCTTTATCTCATGTACCTGTGCTATTCTCTAGGCCAATGCTTCATTCATTCTCTTATCCCTCCCAATCTTTGTTACTGGTCCATGCTTTTATCTGAATGTTATGCAAACATGGATTAGTTTCATACATGAAAATGTTCTTACACCATCAGTAAACTACCCAACTTTTTTCTCTATCTTTATGTAGCCTGATAAATGAACTAATAAGCTGGTAAATATTTTGAAAAACTCTGATATGTAAAGGGTCTACTCCTTGTTGTATAATTGCATCAATGACTTTGGGGATTTTCATTGATTTGAAGGCCTACTTGAAGTCAGCCAGTTACATTCTATATTCTGCTGCTTTCTTTCTTATTCAATTCACCGAACTGAGATATATTACAGACTTTATGAATTAAAATTCCCCTCATCTTATTTAGAAAGAAAGAAGGGAGAAAAAAATCCAGGTAGTTTACTGAAAGGTTTGGAAGAAATAAATGGAGAAAGGTAAGTTTGTTTGATAATTGGATAGGAAAAGACAAATGAATTTAATCCATGCTGGTACAATATTTAGATAAAATCATGGGTTGGCAGCAAAAATTGGAAGGAATAAAGGGAAGGAATAAGAAGATAACAGGTTTAGGGTGGGAGAGGTGCAGAGGCATGAGATTGTGGGTTATCTTAGTTGGGCACTAAAATCTCCAAATGTTAAAAAAAAACAAGCATGGACGTAAACTAAGGGACCAATTTAGCTTAAACTTACATTGTAAATTGATTTTCCAACAAACCTTATTTGGAAGAGGAATTTAAAAAAAAAAAAAACAACATTTTCCCTACTTCCAGAAAGTATTAGCTACGCAAAGCTCATGATAGGTGAATCATAGGGAAGGTCTATGTCCAACGACAGGCAATAAAAGACTGATGATGATGATTAATTATCAATACCTCACTAAAAATCTTGGTATTTAGTATAATAGGATTACATACTTTTTGAAAATAACGCTTTTTTTCTTTCTATGCCAATTTTTTCATGGTACTTTGGCTGGAAATTTGTGGTTCAAGCAGACAATTTTTACACTTATGAAAATTGAAACTGGTATAACTTGATTTAGATTTTTGCATATATAGGCCCAAGAACGTATGGAAATATTTTTCGAAATTAATCAGGTTTTCAGCGGAGGTGTCTATGGTGTTTTAATCAGCTATTTAAACCATTGGTGACATAAGTTTTTAGTGGATGGTTGAAAAACCACTTGCTAAATTGGTCCAGTGGATTTCCGGTTAGCCTAAAAATTTAGTATCTAAATATAATTCACCAAACAACTGTCCATCTGTGCTTTCCAAGTACTAGAACAGCCAGAGGGGTAGCCACCAAATTATCTGTGGTTACTGATTGGACTCCAGTGTAGTATTTTATCAAGTTAGATCTTGAAAATCACGCTTTCAAATAAGGTTGCTATGTCCTATAGCGTATACTCTTACCTGAAGATCTACGATCAAGATAATAAAGTAGTAAAGTATAACAATATCTATACTATTATAAGTCAGGAATTACACATCATAGAGGAAAAACAATGGCATACACAAAATCAGCAGGTCTTAATTCAAATACAGCACAGATCAAATTTTGCAAAAATAAATTTGTCACTTTGTATTACCTGTGTCCGCATTTGAGCAAAAAGTCAATCTATGAAAGTTTATCTTTTCTTCTATCTGGGATCTCCCCACAAATCATAATAGTTAGATTTGTTGAATCATATCAATAACATCCCTAGATTTTTGTACCATTCATTTGAACCTCCAAATGTTTGTGGATAAAATGTTTTTATAGTTTTGGTTTTTTTTTTCAAATTTTATCCAATTTTTAACAGAGACTGGTGTGTATGATTTTAATCAGAAACAGTTTCTGACTAACTTTCATTTCAGAAAATATTATTTACATCAGAGAAAAATTCATGGAGTATGATTATGCAAATTGATATGTATGTCAGCTTTACATCTCTGTATAAGAGATGGAGGGAATTTTTTTCTCCTTGAGGCATCAAGATTTGAGAGATACTTTTCCCCTTGGAAAGTGAAGGGATTTTCTCCCTTCAAAGGGTTAAAAGTGAAGGGAAATTCCCAGCTTGCCTTATAACAAACACTTTTTTCCTCTTTTAAGGGGTCAAATGTGAAGGAAAACTTTTTCGACTCTAAGTGTCAAAAGTGAAGGGAAACATTTTTTTTCTTAAATTTGAAAGATTAAGTGCATTATTTCCATTTCTTGAATATTTTTACATGGCATAGATGAGTAAGTCTCCGTGTTCTGGATTCTAAATATGTTAACTTGATGATCATGTTACTCTGGTTTTTTGTGTTCAAAAGTGTAAGTATTATATACTCAAAACTCTGGAGCAGAAAAAACAAAATATCTTTTTAAATTATCAATGTTTTTAATACAGTATAAACTGGCTGTCCCTCACTTACAAACTAGGTAAAATTTCTGTCAAAATAATGAGAAAATTGGTGAAGAGAGGAAAAAAAAGCATGATTTTTCCCATGTTATTTCAATACAGTCTGGAACCAGATCTACGCTGACTATATCACAAAAACTTTGCCACAAAATTGCTCACTGCTTTATTTAATCACTGTTAACTCAATTATTGTTCCTTACATGGAACCATCCTTTTTATAGCTGAGTGAAAATCAATAAAAATCTGATTCCATGTTCTAATCTTACATTCTTGAAACTTTTTTTAGGCATGCAAAAATTAAAGAAGATTACCACATTGATAATTTTTTTTTTCTGTTTGGCAGGCAGGGTCTCATGTTCAAATCACACATTTTTAAAGCTTGAAGGTCAACTGAAACAAATTTCAGTGTATATTTTTACCTCAAATTCTATTTCTTCATTACCTTAAAACCTTATTTTGAATCCTTATTTGCTTCTTTACCAACTGATGAGTGAGGGAGTATCAGGGGAGGGAGGAGGCAGTTGTCTTGATTCTTACAATATCAATCTGTAAAATCTGTTAATCGATATCTAACTTGGTATCACATGATATATTGTTCCTGAGCATGACATCACAGTTGACCACAATATAACTGCCTATTTGAAAAATTATTCAGTCAACATTCCTGGAGTTATTAATGGTATCCCAATTCAAAGTTTTTCAAAACTGACGTATTCCTTACGGAGAACAAGGTCTTAGAGAATTAGGCGAGAAACATTTTTTCTAAATGTGACCACAAAAAAAATGAGAGCACAAACGCACAAATAATGTTTTTGTGTTGTAATGTCTGAAAACTGATTAAAAAAGGTGCTCACTATGTAACTAAAGATGAGCAATTCAAAACAATATAGAATGATTTATACAAATTAATACAAAATCATTTATTTTAATAGAAATATTTTATGATAATAATTCCTATTACAATTGGAATATAAATGTAAATAAATATTTGTTTACACTCCCAGGATTGGCAGCTAGAAATAAATTTTAGGTATATATGATAAATCAGCTTCACAATTAAAATTGAATGTATTTAGAATAAAGATATATTTAAATCTGCTTGATTATTTCATTTATAATGATATTAAACATAAACTATTTGTAGTAGTATAACTACACCATTGGGAGCAGTGCACAATACCTTAATTGCGGGCTGACTATGTAATTCGTTATGAATGTATAACTCTTATATAGTGTGAGAAATGAGTCCTTTTCTATGTATGAAATGCTTAATCAGTCCCAGTACTCTGTTTGCCTTGGCAGCAGCACTGGCAATATTCTTGGAAAATTCATCTGTTATGATACCAAGATCCTTTTCATTATTTACAACATCCAGTATATTTTCATTCATACGGTAATCGTAACATAGATTTCTATTTGCTACAACACCTTACATTTATCTTCATTAGAAGCAAATAACCATTCTCTTGATCAAAACTTCAATATATCTATGTGCTGTACTCTTGACTAACCGGCAACAAGATTGGACACCTGTAGATTCTTTAAGCACCTGTAAATGAATCTTATCAGTTCTCATTGCTTTATTTTGGTTTATAGTAGTTAATTTTTTTTTATATCTTTAGGTGTGAAGAAAATATTTTCAAGCTCAGAATATCCTATCATCATTATCTGTCATTTTATAATTTTTAGTGACATCAACATACCTCAAGTTTTTTATTCATATAAATTTGTGATCTATGACCTCTGTAAAACACTGCAAAATGACACCTACAAGAAAAAAAATCTCTCATTGTACATAAATCAATTCAAATGAATTTGATACCATTAGAAAAAAAACAAAAAAAATTTTAAATTCTAATAAAATTTCATTTGTATGCAATATACAGAACCATAGATACTGTTGACTTAGATTTTTTTTCTTTGTTTTCAAAGACTTTTTCAGTTTATTGAGACAAGTATGCTACCAAATGAATATATCATCAGATTAAAATGTCTGATATAACTATTCATTGTGGATACAAATAAGTTTGAAATGCAATTTTTTAGTCCTTCAGCAGTTGGAGGGCAAAGTAAGAGTAAGGAACTAATACATATGGTTAGAGTCGTGCAATAAAAGTACCACTACACTAATAATTGTAAACATGAATGTTCTGGGGTTTGTTTCTGATTTAGCTGATATAAAACATTTCTGTTTGCATGATGTTTTATATTATTTTCAGTTATTGGCAGATCATCTGATGATCTTTTGGGGTTTTTTAAAATCTTTTAATATTGCTCATTGTTTTAGCTTTTTACTGTAGAAATTGGTATTCCAGTTTAATTGATATGGCATGTATCTTGGGGAAACTGAGTGATAATTTAGTTCTTCATTCAAGAGCAAATACTTTTTCTTCTCTAGATGAGTCAATTTTTCAGTTCTTTTCATTGAATGCAAATATGGAAAGAAAATCATTCAATGAATAGAAATTGAAATACATTCAAACAAAACTAACTTCATTGTTGTATTGCCTTTAAAAAGTGTCCTTTGTGATCCTATCAATATGTGTAAGTGAGAGAAATATCATTCTGAGGAGAAAATTGATTTACTCTTGCTAATAAATTTTCCGCTTCATTCAATTGCATTAATGCCTGAAGGTATATATGAGAGATTATTCCTTGGAGAATTTTATTATATAATAAAAGGATGAATTTGCATATAAAACATCAGATGCAATTAAGCTTATTAAAAATTGATATAATCTAATTCATCACTTGAAATACTATATTATATTCTAATCGCATTTTCTTTCATTTTCTTTACAGATGTACCAACTTTGAGATATTTTATGTACTTACATAATTTAGTCGATTTGAATGGAGGCCCATTTTCTTGGTGAATATGGAAAACTATTAGAAAAAATGAATAATGTTGTTGGAACATTTCATCTCAATTATCTAATAGATCAGTTGAAGAGGAAAAGAATCCCATGCTGGAAAAAAAATATTTTTGTGCAGTGTGTGGATTTTACTTTTTCACTAAAGCCAAATTTGAGGCAACATATGCAATTAAACACTGGATAGAAATTTTTTTTTTTTTTTTAGTGTGTGGGTCTTCCTATCCACGGAAGTCATATTTGAGGCAACATATGGAAACACACTCTAGAGAGAAATCACATAAACCACATATATGTGAAGTATGTGGCTTTTCCTTCTCAAAAGAATCACTTTTGGTGAGACACCTGCGAACACACACTGGGGAGAAACCATTCTCTTGTGAAGTATGTAACTCATCTTTTTCAAAACATTCATCCTTGAAGGAACACATACGAACACACACTGGAGAGAAGCCATTTTCTTGTGAAGTGTGTGGCTCTTCCTTTTCTAATAAGTCAAACTTGAATAGACACATGCGGACACACACAGGAGAAAGACCATATTTTTGTGAAGTATGTGGCTTTTCCTTTTCAAACAGGTCACATTTGGTAGAACATATGCGAAAACACACTGGAGAAAAACCATATGTGTGTGGAATGTGTGGATCTGCTTTTCCATTAAACTCAAGTTTAAAGCAACATTTGCGAATCCACACTGGAGAGAAACCATATTCTTGTGAAGTGTGTGGTTTTTCCTTTTCACAGAAATCGCATTTAGTCAGTCACATCAAAACACATACTGGAGAGAAGCCATATACTTGTGATGTGTGTTGCTCTTCTTTTTCAATGAAATCATGTTTGGTTGATCATAAGCGAACACACACTGGAGAGAAGCCATATTCTTGTGAGGTATGTGGCTCCTCTTTTTCACAGAAGTCAACTTTGAGGCAACATATGCGAATACATACTGGAGAGAGACCATATTCTTGTGAAATGTGTGACTCTTCATTTGCAATTAAATCCCATTTGGTGGATCACATGCGGATACACACTGGAGAGAAGCCATATTCTTGTAAAGTGTGTGGCTCCTCTTTTTCACAGACAGCATCTTTGGGGACACATATGCGAACACATACTGGAATGAAACCATATTCTTGTGAAATGTGTTGCTGTTCTTTTTCACTGAAATCAAGGTTAAGACAACATATGTTATTACACACTGGGGAGAAATTACATTCATCCATAGCATGTAGACCTTCTCCTTCATGAAAGATCACTTATGTAGATATTGAACAATCTCTTGAAGGCAACCACTCATTTTCAAGTTTGTGGGTCTTCATTTGCAAACAATTCAGCTATAACAACACATACCTGAATAGATACTGAAAGAAAATCATATCCGTATAAAAGACCATACATGAAGATTGATTGCATTGCCCATGTACACTACCAGTGTAGGTGACAACATCATTGCAATGTGTTTGATCAGCTAAAGACATTGATATCTGATGAAGAATATCAATCCAAATTCACAATCTATAATTTTAAATTGAGTCATTATCTTCCTAAGTCTTCTATAGACCAATCAGAACATCTTTTTGTTATTGTTACCATAATGTTTCAGCTTTTTCAGATGTACAATCCATTAGGAAAAAGTTTTGTTAAATCTATTCTGCAGTAGCATCGACCAACGAATTCAAGTCTTTATCTTTTCATTCCCTAATTCAAAGAGAAAAAAATTCAAGTACAGTAAAACTTCGATACAATGAACTAATTAGAGGAGGGGGTTGTTGTTAAAGCCAAACCCGATGGTTGCCCTCGTTCAGTAAATAAGTTTTGTAGTTCACTGCATTTAACAAACATCATTCGGTACATTGAAATGCAGTTCGGTTGCCCTTTGTTCTATTCTTTACCATACCTTAGATTTTCTTTCTTGTATTTTCTATTTATTCCAATAATTGATTTAAAACAAGCTGAAAGAAATAAGACTAACACCCAAGACAATTGCCTCCTCTCCCCCCCAATACTCTCCCACTCGTCTGTTGGCTATAAAATAATTATATGTTCAATTTTAATTTCAATTTCATAATTTTTCCTTTCTAAAATCAAAGCAAAAACTGTGCCAAGAATTCTGTCTCATTAAAATAATGACATAGCATTCCTAATTTCAAATTTAATTTTTTTCCTAATTTCTTTAAATAATTTTCAAAATTTTTTTTCAATTCACAAAAACAAAAGTTATTAGATTTTTAATCATCACTGTTATCTAAATCAAAATTATCCACTCCAGTTGTAAAAGTCATTTGTACTTGGACTCATTTCATTATCATTGATTTTTTTTTACTACTATTTACCTTCATCTTGATATTTTATGCAATTTTTATTGCATTTATATTCTAAATTATCTGCAACTCTATTTCAAGCTTTTACAACATGGATTTATACGAAATCGTTGATAATCATAGCACATATGAGACCACTAGAAATCCTTACTGCACATTAGATTTGTTTTGTTTGAAATTGAATTTTAAAGAAAAATTGTACAAAATCATTATGCTAATTGTTTGCTTTTTATTTTTATACATAAATTATTGTTTGTATTGTAAAAAGTTGAAAATGGGAGTGAATTTAATGAATAAAATTGGTGAATCAAAAATCAGTTTGGATGGATCCACTCATTCATGAAAGCTGAAATTTGTTATATTGTAGCAAGATTTTACTGTAACTTTTTTGAAAGAAAAAGGTATTCATTGTTTCATCATGTTTTTTGTTCAAAAGATCCATTATTTCCATATTGAAATTGAGGAAAAGCAGCTGCAGTGCCTGTCCACATTTTGAGGATTTGGGAAGTGACAAAATGCTCAATAAAAGTTAATGATCATCAAAAGATACTGTGACATTATATCAGTCTTAAAATATTCATATTTATGTGTTATTGTACTATTAATTTCTATTTCTCATTTAGTGAAGAGTAAATTTCCTTTAGTTTTCCAGTAAGTGATTTTAAACCTTGAGTGAAAGCTCTTTATTTCGGAAATGATTTTTTAAACCTCACCAAAAAACAATTAATTTCATAGAAACATAATACTGATTATAGTCTTTATTTGTACTTCATTTCTTTCAACAGTTTCAAAAGAAATTATTTTAAGAACAATATAGTAATGGCTGTTAAATAATTTGGGTTTCAAGTCTTAGTTCAATGCTTCCTAGATGTTTTATAATGTGGATAGTTTGCTACTTAGGGGAGAATACTAAGAAATAGAAATAATGGGACCTATTTTCCCAGGTTCAGTCAAAATTATCATATTTAATTCAATGTCAATGTTTATTTTAAATGAGAGAAATTTCTGAATAGATGACCAATATTAAATAGATAATTCTTTGAGTGATCATGTTTGGATTGATACTACCTAATTGAATTGTTTGTTTCTGTAAAATATCAAAGTGCATATTATGGATGACTTATCTGTTAAAATATTTTATATTCAATGTATTTTTTCTCATTTTTCTGTATATTTTCAATATTCAATAAAACATTTACCTGTGATTAGATTATGTTTCAAAAACATTTTCTTGTGTAGTGGTCCCTTTATTTTTAGTTGAAATTATTTACGAAAATAAATAAGAATTAGCTTTCTCTACAAAATCTAAAATCTAGTCCCCATATGGAAAACGTCACTTCCTCCATCGTCTCCCTATAAAAGCCCCAAACACACAAATTCACTCGCTCATTCACTCTAGCTTCCTTCCTTTCCTTCTCTCTAAACTCTGAACTCCAAAGTTCCTAAATGTAGTTTCCATTTTTTGACTGTGACTATATGTATATCATCTTTTGCTGATAATCTTCCTTGATTTGAGAATCTGCTAGAGCTTTATAGCTACTCAATGCAAATACTGCAACTATTTCACTCACTTTTGGCGACAGCACAAGTATTGCATTTATTATTTTGCACCTAACCGGAACCAACCGCCTTTTGATAATTTACCTCGGTCAAACATACCACACCTTATAATATATACTACTAATCAGGCTCCAATTGATAGATAAACCAAATTACAGTCATGTATTGATATTGATGTGACTTCATTAATTGTATGTTTTATTTGTTTATCTAAACATTTGTTTGTGTCTTCATGACCATCAGTCATATTTTTTGAATCTCCACATACTTAGCATGCATATTATTTGTGCTGTCACAGTGACTATCATCTCCCTTTCCTTCTTCAACATTTCCTGTGACATTGGCGTATGGCGGGAAGAACCAAACACGTGGAGACAAATCCTTTGTCCTCTGCAAGTTCTTCATCTTGTCGCTACATAGAACTCCCACAATGTCACAACTTGATGATATTTCACTGCTCACATTATTTAAATATCAAAAGTCAAAGAATTCAGAGACCTATATATATATATAAACCTTTATTTTCAAAGTGATGTGTGAATGGAAATGAAATATTTGAAAAAGATGCGAGTAGTGATGTCTTTTTAATACTAATAAGGTTTCACAAATAAGAATTTTGTTACAATATAAAAAAATGTAATGCAGAATAAGTAGTAAATATTCAAAAAAATTATAATTAATAATTTTTGGCTTTTTTTTATTAAATCCATCAAATGATCATCTTTGTCTGGAATATTTAGGATTTCACACATATGTACCAGAAAATGAAGGAAGAACTAAAGAATTGTTGTCAGCGAAGATGAATGCAACATATATAACTTTGGTCTTTTATTTCAATGGAAAATTGTAGTTTCTTTTATCCAAGATGTTGGAAAAATCCTGGAAATAAGATTCAATGGAAACTAGCATTCCAAGGGAAGTAATGAATCACCATCACACATATATACAACTTTTTATCACATAAGCTGTGGTGATGGTAAAAAAAAAAATACTGGACATGAACTATTGGACATGAGCTTTCATTGTAAATTGAACCTTTCGATATAAATCTATGAGGGGTGGGGGTTGGAAAAAAGGCCATAGATGATGCTAAAGCTTCAATTATAGGAACACTTCCAATTTCCTCAGGTGAAAATTGATTCTGAATTGTATAAGACTAAGAGACCATAAATATCGGTTTTGTATAGCAATCCAATTCATTCATAAAACAGGTCTGGTTGGTCACTCAATTGGGAAAAGGAGTGATCAATAAATAAGTTATTTTGCTCACATTTTGTTTGACAGGGATCACTAAAAAGTTTGGATTCTCAAAACAACATTTTTTGAAGAGATAATGAGGAGTAAATGTTTAAATTCTCAGCCCCCTAGCTCCATAAGTGCAGCTCGTACACATGATAGATACATACATTCATACATTACCAGGTGGACCAGCTAAAAAACTGATAGAAATCTATATTGACATTTTTGGTTGACGGTTCTATTAGCAAATGAGTATAGCTAATTTTCAAAGTTAAACTTACTGATCATGCATAACCACCAAATCCACAGGCATAGAGTGTCTCTCTCCTCTGTGTGTTCATTTGTGCACTTTTAAAAGTTAATTAAGTGAAAATCACAAGGAAATGGTTTCTTTCCCATGTGTGTTTCTGAAGTTGAACTATGCCACCATGTATATCCACCAAGCATGAGAATATTGTCCGTCTCTGTCTCCAGTCCATGGATTTCTTGAAATCTAAATTATGCACCCATGCATAATTACAAATTCTAAGTGTATGTTGTGTCTGACCAATAGTATTTTACGGGTCTTTCTAATTTATGCATTTGTATTCTGTTGTTTTCATTGTTTTCTGATGTAAAATGCAGATGAATATCATCAAAAGAATAGAATTTGATAAGAAAATCCTCACAATGTGGTATTGTCCTGCCAAGAACAGTGTCTCTTTTTATTCCTCTAAATAATCATTTTCCATTTTTGTGGATTCTACAACAATTATATTTTCTTTTTGAAAAATAAGTCTTGATGATTTCTACCACTATTTCGGGAGGACCAATTCTAATTAGATTTTTTATTCAAAATGGCATTCCTCTCTGTAAAAGTTTACCCAGTGAGCACTGGTTCTGTCAGCAGCAAAACCAGTCTCTTCTGCAGCATCTTCCTGGAGTTAATTTTTACTTTACAAGTAAATAAATAAAATCAATTTTTGAAGATCCAAAGAAGATCCTTCAAAGAAATTACCTTTTCTATCTATATTCTCATATTCTTAAGGTTCATTACAAACCGTAAAAAATGATAAAATATATGAATTATTATTGAATACTTGGATTCAGATTTCTGAATATCTAGGAATATGAAATATATAGAATATATCAATATATATTTAAACATGTATGATCAAATATAAATTTCTGAATACACAGATATATGAAATATATAGAATATAACACTATATATTCAAGTATGTATAATCAAATATAAATATATTACTATAAAGACATATATAAATATATATATTTAAATTGTAATTAAATATATAAATCATAATAAAATAAATCGGTAAATAAATAAAATATGATCTTGCAAATAAATAATCAAATGAGAACATTTCATATCGTTATGGTTGTAATTTTCTCAAGGACATATTTGGTGTGACACCGGTCACGGTGATGTACGAAATGTGACCTTCTTGATTATCGCATCAAATTCAAATCCATCACAACTTCATATTGCAGTAAAACTTATTCCATCTAATCCTTCCCGAAAGTAGAAACAACCAAAGTTTAAACATTCGATCAAATTGTGAGTATTTGAAGCTTCATTTCGCTAATTAATTTGAACAAGTAGTAACACTTGGTCTTTTCGGTGACCGCTTCATATTCGATTATACTTGCTTCATATTTTATACATCATTTTTCCACTTGATTGTTTATGGTTAATATGAAATAGTAGAAATGGGCTTAGTCTGTAGAAACAAATCATACACACACACACATACACACACACACACACACACATATATATATATATATATATATATATATATATATATATATATAATATTATGGTTTTACAGCTATATATATATATATATATATATATATATATATATATACACACATGGATTTACAGCTATTTACATATATATATACACATGGATTTACAGCTATTTACATATATGTCTGCACAGCTATATATATATATATATATATGGATTTACAGTTATATATCTATTACTTTACGGCTCTCTATATATGTATATATATGTAAAGAAAGAGAGCTTTACAGCTATATATAAATATATATATATATATATATATATATATATATATATATATATATATATATATATCTTTGCAGAGAGAGAGAGAGCTCTACAGCTATGTTTATACATATAGAGAGAGAGCTTTACAAATATATATATAGAGAGAGAGCTTTATATATATATATATATATATATATATATATATATATATATATATATATATAAAGCTTTACAGCCTTAAATACTAAACTTTTTGTGAATATTCCCCAAAACCTGTTAATCTAATTTATGTGATTTCGTTCAGTGTTTTTTTTCTATTTCATTTTGTCATGGTACAATTTCTAAATTTTCTCTTGTTTGGATCATCAATTGTTTACCATGTAACCATTTCAGGGATTTTAAAGATAATACAGTTATATTAACATAGCACACCAGCAGTGTTGATCAAATACCACCTCCCTTTCAATTATGAAATTAATATATAACTTATGTCATACATGTAGTTACTTATTATACGTATTTATTATGTTTTAACTCTAAATTCTTATCCTGGTCTATATATGCTCTATTTTTTTCCTTCAACATGTTATTAAAAAATGGTTATATGATTCAACAGAATGATTATAATTTGCACTATATTATATTGAATCTCTGATTTGATATGATCTCCTATTATTGCACTGTGAAAGTATCATTTGGCCCAAACAACATAAATAAAATAAACAATGAATGAGAATGGGGCTGCTGCAGGAATCGAACCTGCGACCGATTGGATAGTGGCTCCAATGTACTGTTGCTCTTACAATTGAGCAGATATAGACCATGAATAAGCAAAATGAGAATTTTGAGTTGAAACAGTTATTCAGGCCTTTGTATTAACGGCAGCTGTTTAGCTCAATGATAAGAGCAATGCTACATATATTTCTTACCTATATATATCACCAGCTGTTATAAGTCCACTGCTGGCCAGAAGCTTTTTCCATTTCCTTATGTATAAGTTCCTTTATTCCCATTCTGTTTGGACTGTTTACATTGCACAAGCATATTAAGTGTTATCGAGGACCCTAAAACATTGTGTAACTATGTGCAGGTGAACTACTTCAATTATGTTAAATAAAGCAAGCGATCCGTAGCTAAATTCAATCTAAACTTTACAATCGCCATCGGGAAGGTCAGTTGGTTTATCAGTTTCAAATTTTCAAAATAAACAAAAAATAAAGAAATCAAGCTTTTCGGTGATAAAACAAAAATTAATTTATGTTTATTCATACAGAAAATGTGAATTTACATGTCTTACCTGCAGAATTACCCATTCCTTTTTTTCACAGCAATTTATTGCTGCCATTATCACAAGTATTTCAGCGAGTAAAAAAATTGGCAATTATTACCTTTTCCATATTAAATTCCAAACATCTTCATCTTAGATTTTGCTTCTGAAGTCCCCAGACAAAAAACATTGCAGTGAATTCTCTAATGCAGAAGAAAAGATAACAATCATTATTTCTTTTAGTCACTGGAATATCTGCCCTAACGGGAATCGAAAATAAAGAATCTTAATAAATTTTTTTTTTTTCAAAAATTTCATTCAAGAATGAAAGCATCAGTTTTTACAACTTCAATCATAAAATTTCTCATTTATTCATATCAATCTGCATTTTGAAAAATCATTGGATATTTGAATAATAAAAAGGTGTAAATCAAATAAGTTTTTATATTGTGAATCATCTGTTTCTTTTTCCTTTTTGTGAGTAGATTGAAAACACTGTCAGTAAATTTAGAATGTAAACAAAAAAAATATCTATCCAAATGAATACAAGGAGATGTGTCCATATTTAACATTTGACGTAATATCACACAAGCGCAATATGTCCATACTTGATGCTCATCTTAGAGAGGTTTGTCTTCTTTGATCAATCATAAAGGAGTTAAGCTTACCCCTTCTCAGCAACACCCATTCCTGAAAATTGAGTGACAAAAAAAGTATATAGTGTCTGTCAATCAAATAATTAATTGGAGAAATAAAAACAGTATTTCATACATTTTTTTTATTTTTCACTTTATCATTGTGTGAGTGAAAATGTCCTCTGCTCAATTGTCACTGCTCAATAGTTACATCATACAGACAGACATAGCTTGAGTGAAAAAGAGCCTCCACTATGGCTCGGCTCTATAATCCACATCTAATATTTGGATAAAATTTGTTGGCAGTTGTGTATGAATTTGCTTTTTATTCTCTTCTTATTGGATTTAATTGTTTTTATAGCTATTTTCTCAGACTTTTGACAACAAAGTGACGTGCATTAACAATGCCTGAAATATCTAAGATGTTGATTTTATCATAATAATCTTTGTGTTATAAATAAGATGGATTGTAGAAAATTCTCATGTAAGAATTATTTGGCTAAACAATACAAACTGAAAGATATTTGTGTTCCAAAAGTTGTTTGCACTGAATAAATCATTGTAACAAAATAATTTGCATTTGACAACTTTCAGCTGAAAACATTCACAGATTTTAAAATCTTACCAGAAATTAACTAATGAGCCAATATTGCAGCAATATTGTGTCACTCTTGATGTGCAGTTATTCCAGATTTTATGGTTTTCCAGCTCTGATATTTTTTTTTTTAATTGATTCTATAAGTCTTCAATTGGATTCAATTTAGGATTCTGTGATATTTCTAGATTAATTCAGAAGTATATTCCCTGAAGAACTTAACATCATCCAGATCAAAAGCTGATGTACATGGCTCTTGGGATTGACTAAAATGTCCAGCAGTTCCTTCCTTGATTTGAGTGGTCTCTTTTGTTGAGGGATCTGGTCAATATGTTATGGCTGAGCTAAGGAAATCTGCCTCAGAAAATGTATCCTCATCCATAAATCCCTGTTTATCTGAACCCAGAAAGAATGTTGGAAGATGCCAATGCCTTTTCATAGGCTTAACTAGTACAATGGGAAATCTCAGATATTGTAATGGGCTTTTCTGAAGAGTTTTGGTGTCCATGGCCTGGTTGTAATATGTCTTGAAGGATTTGAAAACTGACACATCAAGAACTTGAATCTTGTAACTATTGTGAAGTAGCAGGGTCAAAATTGTCACACGTATTGAAATGTGGTTTTCATGGTCATCAAGAATGAGCATAGATTTCTTCTTTTGGGTTGTGAGTGTGATGATTGAAATAGTTCATGATCTCAATATACACATTTGAATTCATCAACCCTGACTCATAGTACCCCACGTCTTTATCCACACACAATTGTTGCATACCTTTATGAATGCCAGCAATAGTGATATTTGGTACTATAGCCTATTGCCCTAAATTGCAAATCAATAGTTTTTACCCACGTCATGTGATTAACTGTATATAGGTTTCAGCACTTGAAAAGAAAATTTCACTTTGAAGAAGAATTAATGACCAAACGATGGTAATCAAACCTCTTATCATATCAGCTTTTCAATCACATTTTTAAAGGAAAGGTTTCGTAATGGTATATACCCACACATAATGGCAACACTTTCCAGCCTACAGTTTTTGAGAAAATGGGGTTGTCCCACTGTGACCCATGTCTCATTTTGGCCTGATCTCCCTTAATCAATATATTAACATTTATTATTTAATATCAATCATTTATACAAGAGAAATTACAGTTTTCCTGCTTATATTTTTTCTGCGCCATTGATTTTGGACTTTTTTTTTCAATTTTGTCATTTATTAAATATAAATTTTAGAAAGTTGTTCTGGAGTATTTATAGGCCTAAGAGTTATAACTGCTTCTGCCTGACAAGAAAACTTGACTGCTTTAATATTTTAAAGTTTATTCTTCCTAAACTAAAGAAACTAACATTGTGCCAATAATTTCAGTCATAACTGTAACTTTTTGGCCAATGTACTCTGGAATCATTGATACTACTGTTTGACTTGGCTATTTTGCAAATTATGATTGATTTCTTTTGTTTTGTTACAAAGTCAACATATACCCATATTGAAGGGTCGATATAATTATGCATAAAACTCAGTTTAGGAAGTACTATATTTTATTTATATAGTAATCATCTCATTTTGAAGAAGTCTTATTGACGTTGGATCTTTCTTTGATTGTTTTCCTTATGACCAATTTTTGTTTTGCTGATGATGGGGCTTCTTAATTTGTTCCACACAATCTAACTGATTAATAAATGTTTGAAGTGTTTCTGCCTTGAGTCAGAGTGATGGGCGCACAGATAAAGCTCAAAGTTATGCAACAAAAATATCTTAATCACTACTTGCATCATTGTAAACATGATTAAATATCCTTGGTTTTGTCACATCCCCAACTGATATAAAGCAGTTCTATTCTGATGATGTTTGATTTGATCAAAGTTTTAAATTATCTAATACTTGCTATTACTGGCAAATCACCAAATGATGTTTTTTTGTTTTTCAAATTTGAAAATATTGATGATTTTAGTTGTACGTTTCAATTTCTTGGGTAGATATTAGTTTTCTAGCATAATTGATATGACTGGAAGGTAACCTACCTGTCATTTCCTTTATATGTGTAATTCCCTTCTGGAAAAGTTTCAAGTTTTCTTGTCTAATAAAATATAATAATCATCTCCAAGATAGTTACTCCCTATCATTTTATTGTTGTAGTCAAAGTAGTAGCCATCTTTATCTAAAATGCTTGTTTTATCATAAGAAGCAAATAAAGATCTTGATTGTGTTGCCAGCCGCTACTTCGAAAAGATATAAGACAAACAGCAATTGCCAAAAAAATGTATTTCATGAAGTGAACGATTTTCATGTTAAAAGACTTTTATATATGTATGTAGATTGTGTTCAGCATATGTAAATACTTCAGTTGTCTTCACTGACAAAGAGAGAAAGGAATTTTTGTGGATCAGAAGTACAAATCAGGGAACGAACAAATTTGCTGCTTGTACATGATTTTTCTTAGACTTGGCTTTTTTCTGATTAATGACTTTTTTATACAATTGAGGAAGTGACGTTGAAACTTCTATCTTCCTGCCGGAAAGGAATTAATTGAAAACTAACTTTTCACCAACAGTTATTTTCCAGTGTCTCAAAGAATTTTGTTGAATGAACTAATCTGTTCTCTATATAAATCAACACAGCTTTGCTGTCTTTTGAGAGTGTCTCTTCGTTTTCCATTTTTACAAATGCAACCATATACCAACGTATACACATTGTACTATAGAAAATTTCCTCTTCTGTCTTGGGTTTTAAATGCTTTATCAAACTCAGGGCTTCCACGAATGACAAATATGTGCTAGTTGGGTTTAGCTAACTCCAAGGCACTGTTATATTTTGGGGAAATGAATTATGATTTAATTCTTTATCCAGGAGCAGATATATTTTCTATTTGCCTTTTAGAAAAGTCAATTTTCCAGTTTTCTCTGCAGGATACAAATATGAAAGGAATAAGATACATTTAGACACATTTAACTTTATTGTTGCATTGTCTTTAGGATTTTCTTTTGTTGTCATATTGATGTATACAGGATGAGAGCAATATCTATCATTGTCATCTTGAGATCCAACTCGATGCTGATAAATTTTCTACCTCATTTAATTATATTAACATCTGAAGGTATGTATGAGGAATTTTTTTTGAAGAACAGTATGATCTGTATAATAAAAGGAATTTGTGTTTAAGGAAGCACAAAAGCCTATTGAAATATATTGAGTTAAGATAATGTAATTCATTTGTTGAATCAATATGTATTTTGAATATATTTCCTTTCGTTATTTCTACAGATGTTCCAGCTTGAAAATATTTTATGAACTTGAATAGTTTGGAGACCTGAAGTGAAAGAAATATGGAAAACTACTCACAAAAATGAATACTGTTATCAAAACTTACACAATACACAAAAAAATACATTCTTTTGAGAAAAAATTTAAGGTGATGTATTTTCCTCTACACAGTACATAGAAACCATATTGTGTAGATCTTCATTTCCACAAAAGTCAAATTTAGGGAAACATTCACAAACACTGGAAAGATACTATATTCTTGTAAAAACTGCTACTATTCATTTTCATAGAAATCAGATTTGAGGAAACAAATGGAAACATACTCTAGAGAGAAACCTCATACTTGTGAAGTTTGTAACTTTTCCTTTGCAAAAGAATCACTTTTGGTGTGTCACATGCGAACACACACTGGAGAGAAACCATATTCTTGCAATGTATGTGACTCTTCTTTTTCAAGACATTCATATTTAAGGGAACATATGCGAAGACACAATGGAGAGAAACCATTTTCTTGTGAGGTGTGCGGTGCTTCTTTTTCTAATAAATCAAACTTGAACCGACATATGCGAACGCACACGGGAGAGAAACCATATGTTTGTGAGGTGTGCGACTTTTCTTTTTCAACCAAGTCACATTTGGTGGAACATTTGCGAACACACACTGGAGAAAAACCATATGTATGCGGAGTATGTGGATCTGCTTTTGCCCAAAACTCAAGTTTAAGGCAGCATTTACAAACACATACTGGAGAGAAGCCTTATCATTGTGAAGTATGTGGCTCTTCATTTTCAAAAAAATCACATTTGGTGAGTCACATGAAAACACACACTGGGGAGAAGCCATATACTTGTGAAATGTGTGCCTTTTCCTTTTCAATGAAATCATGTTTAGTGGATCACATGCGAACACACACTGGAGAGAAACCTTATTCTTGTGAAGTGTGTGGCTCTTCCTTTTCACAGAAATCAAGTCTTCGGCGGCATATACGCACACATACTGGAGAAAAACCATATTCTTGTGAAGTCTGTGATTCCTCTTTTACAGTTAAGTCACATTTGGTGGATCACATGCGGACGCACACTGGAGAGAAGCCATATTCTTGTGAAGTGTGTGGCTCCTCTTTTTCACAGAAGTCACATTTACTAGGGCATATGCGAACTCACACTGGAGAGAAACCATATTCTTGTGAAATGTGTGGTTCTTCTTTTTCACAGAAGGCATATTTGATGACACATATGCAAACCCACACTGGACAGAAACCATATTCTTGTGAAGTGTGTGGCTCTTCCTTTTCACTGAGGTCAAGTCTGAGGCATCATATGCAGACACACTGTGGGAAGAAATCATATTCACCAATAAAAGTAGATCTTCATTTCAATGAAAGTTAACTTTTGGAAAACATCTATTTGAAAGCAAGCATACTTTTCATTTAGGAATCTTCACCTTTAAACAAATTAACCATAACAATGCATATCTGAACAAACATATTCTTAAAAGACAATGTATGTGGATAAAACAAATGGATGAGTACAATTAAAAATCTTTGCATTCCACATTGACAATATCAGTGGAAAATGTACTGAGTGGTTTAGCTCATTTGAAAGAACATGCAACGCATAGAAATTATATTCAAGGATTCCCGCCAATTCTTTCCTTCTGCAAATAGAAATATACTGATCTAAAAATTTTTTTTAGACTAGTGTATTCCATTTCTTCACTCTCCCTATCAGGGTAATGTGAATCTTTCCTCCCTACAATATTAGGCTGGTGCAAAAAAAAATTGCGTTTTTTTCCCTCTCTGCTTAAAAGAAAAGTTGATAATCAAAATAAGAACCTTCTGAATCTGTATATTTTTGCCAACTAGAGACAAGTCCATTCATTCCAGTAGCATAGAATTTTTAGGTCCTGGAATTTCTTTGAGGTCATTTTGAATTGTTGCTCAGTTATTGAAGACCTTCCCTTGCAGGAGGTGATTGAATTGTTTAAAAAACTGGTAGTTTGGTAAATGAGCTGGGTAAGGTAGAACTTCAAAGCCTTTTTTTTCTGCAGGGTTATCCACAGGACATGAGTTTTTTTTGCTTTTCATTCAGGGTCTTTCATGTAACATCAAGCTTTTTTTGATTTAGTGCAAATTTCAAGCAACTGTTGAATGGTCAATGTTAGGTTCCTCTGCAACCTCTGGAGTTATTTTGCGTGGGTTTGCCTCTACAATAGCCCTGAATTGGATGTTGTCAATCACAAAATGATATCCATGACTTTCTCCATTTCAAAATTTTGGGAACCAATTTTGAGCTGTATGTTCATTGATGGTCCCTGGCCAAATACTTGGTTGATACTGTGAGCAGTTCCCGCTGCCTTACATCCCATTTTGATCTTTAACTCAAATTTGCTTTCTTTCAATTTCAATTTGACAGTCTCAAATAAACCAGAATAAATAGTGAAAAGAAAATATTCAACTTGAATAGAGCAAAATTCATGCTTCAAGGGGTATATTCCATAAATATTAGTTTGTCCCTAAATAAGCATCAGAGTTGTTTTTTCAACAAAAAACGCAATTATCTTTGCACCAACCTAATAGAAATTCTCAAATTTTTCAATTTAATGACCAACAAAAGTATTTATTATCATAACTCAGTGAGTAAAAAATTCAAGTACCTTTTTTAAAAAAATGCATTCATCAATTTTTAATACTGTTTTTTATTGAAAAGATTCTTTACTACATTGTTTGACAGTGATGAAGAGAGTTTAGGAGATGTAGTCAATAAAGACTTGCACAAATAATTTGTTTTGTTAAACTGATTCAGGAAAAGCAGCTGCAGTACCTTAGTATACATACAAATATTTTGAAGTGTAAATGTTGAAAATGTACAATTTCCTCTTCCAAAATAGAACCTAATGAACTTTTTAAGTTACTGTGTTATATAAGTTTCAAATATTCTTACTTATGTGGAATTTTTGTTTCTATTGATTTCTATTTAGGAGGCTAGAAACAAACACAGAGGATTAATTTTATAGGATAAGAATTAATACCTTTTAGTCCTGGCCCTGTAATAGGGTTCCATCATCTATCTATCCGCAGGATATCCCCGAAAGTTCTCAATGCATTTCAATGAAATTTTGTGAAAAAGTGTTATATAAGAAATGTGATACAATTTTGGGTGGATCCATATCTCTGAAAATTCCCAAATTTTCTAAAAATGATTGCAAATAAGCTCTGAGGCATATGATTCTTTCATAAATTTTACTCAGCCAGAAATTTCCTTTTCAGCAATATACAATATGCCCACATTTGATGAAAATTCTCTTTTCTGACTCGAGCACCACAAAGAAAATCTGCCATTACGGAAAAAAATTATATTGACTTGCTGAAAGTCCTTCTAGCATGTCCAATTGATTTCATTAGTCAGCTCAAAAATTCCTATGGAACCCTATAAGAGTGCCAGGGCTATTTGTATATGATTGAGATATGAGAGTAAGATAAATGTATGACATTAACTGCATTTAAATTATGGAAAAGATTTACTTATGATATTTGGTAATCCAAGACAATTTGGCTTGCTTGAAAACTTTCCAGTGCCTAAAAAAATTATAAAACTACAATGCACCACAAAACTCTAAACTCAAGTGAAAATTATTAGTATTTTCATCACATTACTGTTTGTGATTATAAGGTTGGTTATTTTATAAATACTGTACTAAGTAAAAAAAATTGACGAGTGGTGATGAGTAAAGTATTTTTGATGGAATTTATGGAAAATTTTCATTGAGAATCAACTTGTAATTTATTGACAACTGATATGATATCAAAGGTTCAAATTTCATTTTTTGAAGGGTTCTCTTTCAAAAAAACGGTGTCAAGTTTACATCATATAGTAGAGACCAAAGCTACCTGATTTTGAAAGTGGTTCAATTGTTGAACTTCAGAATCAGAGACTATCACAATGTGTCATAGCTGAGAAAAGTTAGCTGGTTGTGAAACGTTTTTTGTATGATCCAGTTAGTTATGGAGCAAAGAGAAAAGGTGGCAGACCCAAGATGTCAGATCATGATGATAGGGCAGTTATTAGAGCATTGCTGCAAAAGTTCAGTCCATCCCCCATTAGAAAAGGCAGATGCAGAGCCTGAAGTTAACTAAAAGGAAGTCAGTATTCAGACACAGATAAAGATTGCTGTGTCCACCTCTGCAAATGATACGCAAACAATGGAGTTGATATTTCTGATTTAAACATGCATTTGGCCTGATCATAAGTCATGTACACAGTTAATAGGACAAAATATTTTGAAAAAAGGTTAAAATGAATGGTTTAGATCAGAGATATCCATCTCCAATGAACTTGGATCATTTTCAGAGTTTGATCCCTCACCCCATGTTTGTTGTCTTGCAAATTCCAGTCTGCATTATTTATGGATAATTTTTATAGATAAGAAAAGATTGCGGTGTGTAAGTCCTGACTTCCTGGTGT
Source organism: Thysanoteuthis rhombus (assembly GCA_963457665.1). Classification (NCBI taxonomy): domain Eukaryota; kingdom Metazoa; phylum Mollusca; class Cephalopoda; order Oegopsida; family Thysanoteuthidae; genus Thysanoteuthis; species Thysanoteuthis major. The sequence continues at coordinate 11,923,436 of OY735203.1, forward strand.
GTTAAGGTTGATAGCACTTGACATATCACGTCAATTAGTTTAGTTTACTTGCAATGAAAATTTTCAATAATCAAAATTCCGTTAATAATGACTCTTGATTACTGCTAAACTTTTTACTATTGGACAACGTTCAAAAGATCAACTGAGACACTGTAACTGCCAGGATTTTACAAGTACAATAGGTTGTACCTAGGATTTCATGAAATAAGTGAAATATACTTAAAGAACAAGCTAGGGAAAGAGAAAGTCAGGCTTTGCATTCCGTAATCTGTTTGAGGGCTGAGTTACTAAGTACTTTGAGGCCTGAAAACAGAGAAATGTTTATTTTATGACTCAGAAACATTGACATTGATGGATTCCCTGATTTTTATCAGAATTTTCTCTATGAAAAATCAAATGCAGGCCTGGAATAAATTACTGTTCAGCCTCTTTCATACCTATGCTAAAAGTAGGTACATGGCTGAATGACATTGAAGGAAGTGTGGTCCCTCTTTGGAGGGAATGGTAGACCAATGAGATTATGAGTATACAGGAGGTCCAAAGACCGGTTCGGAAAAAAGAACATATTTGAGAATTCTCTGACAGGAGAGAGACAGATTAATTGTAGCTGGTGGTAAATTAATCCTGCCCTATATGGCATCAAACTCCTCAAAAAATTAATTATCATAAAAAGAGCAAGTTTTTAGCTCTAAAGGCAGACAAATCCTTGCTGTTAGCAATGTCGACTTGACATTCTGAGATGGGCAACTGTTGAGGGAACCAGAGTAATTGGAAATCAGGATTAGAAGAATTCACTTGGAAAGCAGAAATGTCAGGCAGCAGTCTGACCCTGGTTTCTTGGATTGCAGACTTGAACCCTGATATCCCCGCATCTCCTTTGCCACTACAAGTTCTTCTCTTCTGTCTTGCAAGGTGAAAGATAATTTATGTTTGGCAATGCTTCGACTGCACTGGAACTTCAATCTCATACACGCAGGGTGGGATGCTGGCTGGTGTGGAGTTTTGCAAGTAGCTTGTGGCATTTGTGTGATAACAGTTGCTGTGCACCATTATTCTTGACCTGGGGTGAGCAACACGCAGATAATGAAAAAAAATATCCCAGATAATTAAATTTTTCAGAATTTTCACTTGAGTTTAAAGTTTTGTGACGAACTGTATATGCACAGAAGTAATTTTTCTATACAGCTCATTTTCTGAAAACTTATTTCAGGCTGAAGAATTTGAAGACATGAATTGAGAATTAAAGCAGAGAAAATGAATTCCTGATTTTGAAAAAAAAGTAATTTGTTCTAGAAATTCATGAAGGCAAATCTCATCAATATTTGTTGAAGCATTTTAATAACATCTTCCTTCACAAACGTGTTACATTTTGTATTCTTCTCACTCATTATGTCTTTTATTATTTTTTCTATCATTTCATATTTGAACATTCATAACTTTATGGATATTGAAATTGTATGTAAGGATTTTCCTTGTTTTAGCATTCTGTGAATTTTTGTAAAAATCATTCATCATTTAATAATTATTGGCATGTATGTAAATAATACATGGTTATCACTCCCACAAGCCTTCAATACTGATCTCATTTGTACTCTAAACTCTATTAAATTGCAGATGATGATAGATTGTCTTAAAATTTACAGATTGTGATTGGTATAAAAAAATTGTTCAGTTGGTAATAAAAGCATGAAATTTGGCACAAATATTTTTTGAAAAGTACTAATCATTTTCAGACATGGAGACATTTTCAAACTGTCCGTCCATAGCAACAGTTGCTAAGGAATACATTTTCCTTAAAAATCAATTCTTCTAACTTTTCACAAAAAGTTTCTCAACAGTTTTTTGATGCATCATGTGCACTCAATGACATACTTGAAGTCTACCACAAAAAAGGTATAATTTTCAAGATGGCATATAAAAACCTTATTAGACATATTTCATGAGCTATGGATGTTTCCATACTGCAGCATACTATATCAACAAAGTCCTGGATCAACCTCAAAATTCAATCGCTTCTTCCACACCCCTTGATCCACTTTTCCACAAAATCTTATTGAAAAACTGTTCAAAACTCACTGGTGATGTAGTATAATTTGATACTAGCTGAAGTACCCCTCCATGCCAGGTTAAATATTCAAGAAGTTAAAAAAAGATTGAAGCATTTATTCTGAACATGGGGCACACTCTCCAAAAAGAAGTTTTTTGAATATATGTGCCTTAAAGTTCATAAATCTATCTTTTAACAAAGAATTTGCCTCATGACATCAAATTACTTTTTTCATAGTATGGGTGACATCAAATCTTTTGGACCATTATGGTGAGCATCAGAGCAAAAGAACCACTGGACTAAAGCTTCCAGACTTATAAAAAATGGTTTCTCTTAACTTTTGACCCTTTTAAGGAGAAAATGTTTCCCTTTATTTTTGACCTCTTGGCCCATGGAGATGAAAAAGGTTTCCCTTCATTTTTGACCCCTTAAAGGAGGAAAAGCTTTCCCTTCCCTTTCAACCTTTCAAGAGAGAAAACAGTTTCCCTTCACTTCTGACCTCTTTAAGAGGAAAAAACTTTCCATTCACTTTTGATTCCTTGATAAACTATTGCCTTCACTTTTGACCTGTTCAAAGGGAAAAAAGTTCCCTTTCATTACAATCCCTTGAAGGGAACAGAAATTTCTTAATGGACCCCTTGAAGAATTATGTATAAAATATGCATGTGTATATCGAATGGAATGGGTCTACTTTGGCATTATAGTTACATTGTATATACAATGCAATTCTTCTAAAAGGACTTTTACTCAAAACTTTTTACTTTAAAGCCTTCCCCAAGGCCTATTTTCAGTGTGACAGAGACAAGCAGTATGACACCTTTGCTTCATGCCAATTGGATCTTATTTCCAGAATTTCTTCAGACTCCTGGAAGCTGCACTATTTTTCATTGAAGTAAAAGTTTGCAGATTAAAGTTATTTCTTTTGTTATCTTCATCTTCACTCGTAGCTGCGTCTTGTACTTCCTTCACTTTGGGCTGGTAAAAAAAGACCAAAAATTCATCATTAAATGAAATCATAAAAAATTTGGTCAAAATCTTTACGACTCATTTTGATATCACACTCTTGGGATTGTGTTACTTTCTTTAGCAACCAAACACTTATACCCTGATGAGCCAAAACATTATGAACCCCTGCCATAATGAGATATTAGTTCTCCATGCGCCTGCAAAATGGCTCTTACTTAATCAACCATAGGACCCTGCCACATGTTGCTGGTTATGATGCTTTGGCTTATCAGTGTATATGAAAATTGTTTTTTTATCAGCATCAAGGCACACCAATATTTGAATCACATGTTGTAACAAGAAGATCTGAATATATTTTGCTGATAAGACTCTTTGTTCATTATTCTTTCTAATGAGTGCAGTTTAATATGATTACAATTATACAATGATAAAAGAAGGGAGATTTATTTTGGACAAAAATTGATTAAACTGTTTATTTTCCCTGGGATGAAGTCAATGATATTTAATTTAGGACATCTCAATCTTTGCCTAACTGTTACATTGATTATGAATGATTAGGACATCAAGTTTGATCTTATTTCAAGCTTGAATCTCACAAATATTGAGTTGGAACAAAATAGATATGTTGCATTAGTGCAATTGCTTCTGTTTCTATTTATGTGTACATCTATCATTTCGAAGCTTTGCATTTCCTCTTTTCGGTGTTGTTTGAATTTTCAGATTGAGATTTTTTTTTATATCGTCCTCTTTACGAAGAACCTTCACAATCTTCAAATAATGTTTGACAAACTAAATGAAGCAAGCAAGATAGTTGGCCTTCTCATGAACTTCAACAAAATAAATGTCATGTACAACAAACAAGTGGGAGACAAAAACACAACGATTGAAATAAAAAATGCCAAGCTGAAGAAAGTAAACCAGTACATCTACCTAGGACAGCAAGTCTCTATGAAGTCATCAGAAAAAGAATCACACTCGGTTAGCAAGCTTTTGGTAGAGCAAGCTCAAGTTCTAAGAACAAGAAAATATGATTTGCTCCCACCCAAAAAAAGGGTATACAACCAATCCGACCGATAATCACATACGGAGCTAAAACATTGAACCTAACCAAAAGCTCGACCCTCAAACAGAGAACCATGCAATGTGCGCATGAGAGAAACATGCTCAACCTCACATGGAGAGATCATAAGACAGCAGAGTATATTAGAGAGAAGACAAGAGTCTGAGACATCACAGAATTTGTAAAAAAAAATCAAATGGCAATGGACTGGATGTGTTGCAAGAAAGGCAGATAGCCGCTAGACATCACGACTCACAACGTGAATCCCCAGAGACCAAGTGCAAGGTTGTGGCTGACAGAAAATAAGATGGCATGACAAGCTAGATAAATTCAGAAAGTACCGACGCCATGATGTCCATGATAGTGAGGTCTTTTTTTGTAATTGGAATTGATGCATTGATAGTTGCAAACATTTTTGCTAGTACACCTTTTAAAATGTGGAAGTCGGTACTTATGATTTCCAACCACATTATAAGTCCATGCTATAAAGAATTTCATATTTCTACAAACCCTGGTCCAAGTCCCCCTTCCCCAAACTTATTCAAGACTTTACTGTAATTCATACAGAAATCGAAAGAAAACCATGGGGTTCAAAGGCAGAAATAAATATAAAGTTTTAAAAAAAATCCTGATACCTCAACAGAATACATACTAAATTTTGCAGAGAAATTGTAAGAATGGCCAAGAAAAATTATTTAACCATTTTCTGTTTTTAATATTTACTTTAATAAAATTTTAATAAAATGCTGATTCAAAAGCTCACATTTTCTGTTTTTATTTGTTCTGGAATAGGTTAGCTGTAGTAAATGTGTCGACTGAGATTATCATTCTGAAAAAATTTGATGAACCCATTCCAAATGATTACAAGTCATTAATAATTAGGCCAGAGTTAATTTAAATTAAATTTAATGTAAAAGCTTTTTACTAGTTTATAAACAAAACAAAGATTCTAAGTTGCATGAACAATTTTCTGAATTAAATATTGTGGATCAAATGATGAATCCAGACCCCTGAACTATTTGAGTGAACATTGCAAAGTTCCAGATCACGTCATGTCAAGGTGTGGACAGACTTTCTTTTTTTTTTTTGTGGTTTCCAATGATGTTCATTGTTTTTTACAAAAATCTTCACAGGAATTTTTCTTCAATCAATTCTCTTTTTCCTTTTGATTTACATGTCATTTTTAACATTGGTTGTGAGTGGGTGTGTGAAAATTACTCACAAGCCTTTAAATCATTCACTTCTTTGTTATTGACAGAAATACTGCAGTTTGCGCACAAACATTTGAAAGCTATAGGAATCGTAGGAAAAAGTTTTATAAAATCAATGCTAATTTATAGGAGATTCTAGTTTTGATTCAATTAAATTCAAGCTATATATTCTGTGTAGAAATAACAAAAAAACGTTAATTTTCTTAGTATGATTGCATGCATGGTAAATCTGTAAAGTCTAGTATCAGGTAAATATTGAATTTATTAAAAATTCAACAGAGAAATCATCCATATTTTGTATTCTAATATTTCACAAACAAGCGGTGAATTGGTCTTATTCACTTTCTGCAATGAAGAAAAAAAATAGCCAAGCCTTAAGAACCATAAGACGTTTACAATATGAAACATCTTGAGAGCTTATACATAAAGTGAAAAGCTCTAGATTATTTTAGTTGTAAATTGATCTTGAAAAGATTTCCTTTGAACCTGTCAGAAGAAATCGAAGATAGGACTATAATGAATATAACAATTCAATGAAAATAATTATGAACATGAAAAATTAGTCTTTTTTTCCAAGAACCTTTAGTTTTACTTATGATTTAAATTCCCTACCTGAAAAACAAAAGGAAATTGATTTTCTTCAATCTGAAAAGAAGAAATCAAGCAAAAACAAGACACAAACATGAATATTTTAGAACAGATGCAACAACACAGTAAGTTCAGTTATTTATTCACCTTTATTTTGATAGAAGAAATATTTGCAAATGAGAAAGTTGAAGTAGCCTCACCAACAGATGTCTTATCAAGGAAAGAATAGAAGTGCAACATTACATATAAAAAATATGGAATCACCTGTGTTACAGATTTTGCTGAGAATGGTACCATATGTATGGCATGTTCCTCTGAGTGAGGAGAGCAACACTTTCTTTAAAGAAACCTAGAGAAAGCTGTAGAATGAATTTGTCGAAACCTTTTGGTAATAACGAAAAAAATTTGAGTAATCCAAGAGATTATTTGATGATACCCTTCAAACTGTATCAGGTTTTAGGTGGATATTCTCCATTTTTTGAGATATTAATATATTAAGCTGATCAATCACGAATGCAATGATTTTTCCACCAACACTGATAGTATCTATGTTCTTAATTGTATCCACTCACTGATTCAATCTTGATGTATGGTATTTCATTGGATTATGGTTTTCACTCAATGTTTGATCAGAAATATTAACCTATTTGAATTGTTAAAAAAATGAAAAACCACAAATCTAAGTATGCTGGCAATCAAGTGATTATTCATGTTTTACCAAAATTAACTTTCATGAAGAGGAAGGCTTATATTCTACGAATGGGTGTGATTTTTTTCCAGGGTGTGATAACATATGTTGCTTCAAATTTGATTGCTGTGAAAAGGAAGAGTCAAACATTTCACATAGATATGGTTTTTCCACCAGTGTGTGTTTGCATATGATCCACCAAATGTGATTTCATTGAAAAGGAAGAGCAACACACTTCACAAGAATATGGCTTCTCTCTGGTATGTGTTCGCATATGCCGCCTCAAAGTTGACTTCAGGGAAAAAGAAGAGCCACATTCATCGCATGAATATGGTTTCTCTCCAGTATGTGTTCGCATGTGATCCACCAAACAAGATTTTATTGAAAAAGAATAATCACACACTTCACAAGCATATGGCTTTTCTCCAGTATGTGTTCGCATGTGCTGCTTCAAATTGGACTTTTGTGAAAAAGAAAAGCCACACACTTCACAAGAATATGGCTTCTCTCCAGTGTGTGTCCGCATGTGATCGACCAAACATGACTTCATTGAAAAGGAACAGTCGCAGACTTCACAAGAATATGGCTTCTCCCCAGTATGTGTTCGCATATGCCGCCTCAAAGTTGACTTCAGAGAAAAAGAAGAGCCACACACATCACAATAATATGGTTTCTCTCCAGTGTGTGTTCGCATGTGATCCACCAAACATGATTTCATTGAAAAAGAAGAGCAACAGACTTCACAAGTATATGGTTTTTCTCCAGTGTGTGTTTTCATGTGCCTGACCAAATTAGATTTCTGTGAAAAAGATGAGCCACACACTATACAGGAATATGGTTTCTCTCCAGTGTGTATTCCTAAATGTTTTTTCAAACTTGAGTTTTGTGCAAAAGCAGATTTGCATATTCCACAGACATATGGTTTCTCTCCAGTATGTTTTCGCATATGTTCTACCAGACGTGACCTATTCGAAAAGGAAAAAGCACATACTTCACAAGAATATGGCTTCTCTTTCATGTGCGTTTGCTTATGCCGGTTCAAGTTTGATTTGATAGAAAAGGAAGATCCACACACTTCACAAGAGAAAGGCTTCTTTCCAGAGTGTATTCGCATATGCTCTTTCAAAGATGAATGTTTTGAAAAAGAAGAGGCGCATACTTTACAAGAGTATGGTTTCTTTCTAGTATGTTTCATCATGTGACTCTCCAAAAGTGGTTCTTCTGAGAGAGAAAAGCTGCATACTCCATAAGAATGTGGTTTCTCCCCAATGTGTGTTTCCATATGTCGCCTCAAACCTGACGTCTGTGGAAGGGAAGTCACTTACTTCATGAATACATGGTTGCTTTGCAGTATACTTGCAAATGTTGCCCTAGAATTGATTTCTGTCAAAACGAAGGTATGCTGACATTTCTTTCTTCTCTAATGTGTCTTCAAGTATATCAGCTCCAGTTTGACTTCGGTGAAAAGTAAAAGCCACACACTTCACAAAGATATGGTTTATGTTTAGTGTACATTTGCACGTCATCTCAAGATTTGCTTCAGTAAGAAGATCCACAGTTTGCAAGAAGATTCTTCTCCAGCGTGTACTTTCAAATTTAAAAAAAATTGATCGACTGGACAATACATCAAATGTTTTAAAAACAGCAGTGGTTTTCTGTATCTTCTATTTCAGGTCACCAAGAAATAAAATCATGATCCTCTCAAATTCAACCAATTATATAAAATATTTTTTTTTGCTGGAACACCTGTAAAAATGCAAAAATGAAAACAAAATGTGTTTTAAATATTATAGAGTTATTCAACATTAGATTCTTCATATATCAATAGACTCATGTGCTCCCAATTTTTTCAGACACAAAGTCCTTATATCATGGTACCATCAAAAATGCTCTTGAAGGAATGATCTCTCTTACATACCTCCAGACATTAATATAACTAAATCTGGTGAAAATTTGATAACCTTTAAGTGAATGGCTGGATGTCAAGTGTGTCAATGATGGATATTGCTTCAATTCATCATGCATCCATATGACAGCAAAGCACACTCATGAAGGCATTACAGCAATAAAATAAACTGTGATTAAATGTCTCAATTTCTTGGCATTTCAATTATCTTCTTTTTATAATTGCTTTCAGAGGGAGAAAACTGGAAAAATGTTTGCTCCTGAATGAAGAACTAGATTATCATTTTTTCTTAAAAATATACAAGTGTCGTGGAATTAGCTAAGCCTCACTAACAAGTATTTGTCTTTTATGGAATACCTAAATTAGGTAAGGCATTTAAAACTCGAAAAGAGACGGAAGAGGGAATTTGTTATAGTTCTGGGTTTGTGTTGGTATATGGTTGCATGTGTGGAAACAGAATACAGGGGGAAAAGAAAGATGTCTCAAAAGACTAAAGTGGCTTGTTGATTTATGTAGGAAGAAGAGATTGGTTTACCGATAACGGGGAAAAAAAAAAGTAAGGTGGATTTTAAATCATCAACTTCAATTTTTTGAAACCGAAACTTTGGCTTTCAGAGGACAGCAGTTTCTATATTACCAATTTGACAATGACTTCTCCAAAGTCCAGATCAGTGCTTTAATCTATTGTATGGACTCTGACACCAAACAAATTTACAGCATCCTCACCAAACACTTTTGACAATGTGAATTATATGTTTGACGGGTATTTCACACTAAAAGTAAACGTGATAGGCTTGTAGTAAGTGAGACAGGGGGTTATCTGGAACACTCCAACTCCAACCTCATCTTACATTGAAGTGTGCCATTGCAACAGCTCGTCAATATGAGCAAGTAAAGCAACAAAGGTCAGAACAATGATCTTCAGTCCTCGATACAATGCAAAGTAGTGAATGAAATGGTCATGCAGAAGGTTACCTGAGGGAAAACCTTTGACAATAGTTGAGGTCAGAGACAGAATCAGGGTTCAAACTTGAGGAGACAAAACTAAGGACATTGTGGGTTTTGTCAACCCTCCACCAGTCATAGACAGTATTTGTGAAAGAAATTCAGTTGGGACTCACATAAGAGGAACACTGACTGACCTGTCAGAGGACAGTGTATTGCAACTGTATCATATTTCCTTGACTTGATAACTGTTAAGAACCCATTAAAGAAACAGGAAAGCTTAAAGCTAAAAAGGCCATAGGTTGCGAAAAAGAGTTTCTCAAACTATTAGGAAGTTACAAAGAAATCACAGAAAATTGCAAGCCAGGAATAGGAGGCAGTAGAGAGAATATCATCTAAAACATCTTAAATTGAAGAGACAGATAGAGGAATTGAAGAATAAATTATCCAATTTGAGGAGTGAACTTGTTGATTTCACCTCAAATATTGAATAAAGAAAGGTTAAAGATAACCAAAAAGGAACATACTCAAATAAAATTGAAGACCCTCAGTAAAAAACAAAATCCATCTCAGATGGATTCAACTAATAACAAATGACAATGGCAATACTGTAAAAAAGCAAATGCTTGATAAGTTATCTTATGATATATAGGAGCTGGTAAATAAAACACAAATATAACAGGGACCAACCGACCGAAATGTGAGTCATAGAGATGTGTGACACATCAAAAATAAATAAAATTTAAGTGATAGATTGACTTTTGATGAGGTTATGGTTTGCATGTTCATTATATCTTTAGTGTTTTATTCTCATAGTATAGTTTATTAACAAGATGGTGACTAAACATTAAATGGACCACTCTCTCTGTGCTCTACCAAAGGAAGGAGATATAATATTGGCAGCATTAAGTAGTACCATAAAATGATGTTTCACTCTTGTAATACAAATTTGATACACAGATAAGATCCTCTAAAGCAAATCAGCATTTGAGTTGTTCCTCTATGTATATTGTGTTCACCCAAATATCATAATGAAATTCTATAACACTGGGAGATGACTCTTGGTGAGAGCTAAAAAAAATAAAAAAAATGAAGTCCTTGTTGGCAGGAATAGCAACATAGAAGACAACAGGGTTCTCCGAGGTGTCACCTTGTAAGTGAAACCTCAAAGTTGACATAATGATTGTAGTCAGTACCACATAGAGACAGATATGCCAGTTTTGGAAAACCAGCAATTTGTGGCCTTGTACCAGACTAAGAAATGCTTAGTAATTAGAGTAAACTAATAATAATGTTGAGTATTCAGAAAATTAGTCGACTAACTTAATTCTGTTTGAATTTGAAAGAGATTAAAAAAAAAAAATTTATTGCTTGGTCAATTATCTCTTGTCTTAACCAAGAGCTGAAGGCCATTTCAAAATTAGACAATCTAATTCGGTTTAATTGACTTTGCTACATCACCTTAAAGGAATGTTTTCACTCACTAACCATTCTGTGTTTATCTCATGTGTTTTAATTGATTTCCTTTTTCAAGAAATTTAGCTACTAATCATTGATTATCTTTCCTGATACTATTTGAAAAAATCTGTTATTTGAAAATGGAATAAATAATAGAATGGTTTATATATCATATTTTCAGGTAATGGAATGAGTATCATACGGTTTCTATTCAGTTTTCATGATATTTTTTAACAGCTAAAATGACATTTTCAAAGACAAATATTTCCGTTTCTATCCGTCAAACGATATTTTTCTTGAATTGGAATTCCTTCCAGTTCCTCTTGCTTAATATATTAACTTTGTGGGGACATTCTGAATAGTCCGCAACCAAATTTTGGAAGACTAGTAGAAAAAAAAAATTAAGCTGCATTTCCTTTTTCTTCTCAAAAAAAAGCTCACAATGCTGGGTCTTTTTCATTAGTCTTCACATCAAAAACAAAAATTCTAACCCCGGTAGGATGCAAATGATCTCTAAAGAAATGAAATGTCAATTCCAACTGATGAAAATTTGGGTTGGTTGGGTACTAATGAAAGAGACCTGAAATGCTATGATGTAGATTACTTATTTTGCTCATTTTGAACTTTTGAGATTATCATCCTCTTTTTGAAGAAAAGCTGCAAGAATCTGACAACTCAAACAAGACTAATCATTCAGGAGAAAGGCCGAAATGTTTCAACTCTTAAACTGCTATTAAATATGACTCCAAACTAATACTATGAATTGAGGGTCTAGTTAATTAGAAGATGAAAATTTGTCTTGGGGGGGGTTCTGTACTTTGGAATAATGGACATAAGCTTTTTGTGGGAACTAATGAAAAAGCCCCATCTTTGTGATGAGTGAATTATTTTGTAAATCAATTTGATTGGATTTTGTGTGTCACAGGTATCAATCTCACAAAAATATATTCTGATACCTTTTGTTGACAGGTCTTTGAATTTTTGAAGATTGAAATTCCATACATAAAATAATCTTTGAAAAATAATGTACACTTACAATGAAAATAATTTAATGAACAAAAGTTAGTTTCCTCATGACTCAACTGAACTGTGCATAGAAAAATTTAAAAAAAATGAAATATAGCTTTTTCCAACAGCAGAGGTTGGTATAATCCTCCATCACAGATCGAGGAGTTGACAGGTTAGGTCAACAGTAGCAGCCAACTAGTATGGGAGTTTGAGTGTTAAGAGATTAAAAAGAAAAAAAAGGGATTGATCGGAAGACATGTGATTGGCTAGATGTTATTACAGTTATATATAGCCATCCGTAAAAAAATATTGTCCTATTGAAAATATAAAAAAATACATAAAAATGCATCAGTATTTTTGAAAATAATCTTATTCAAAAACTTACTCACCTCTAGTTTGTTAAAATGACATGACAAGAAATTAATGAAAAATTATTCAAAATTGAATTGAAATTTAAAAGAATCTCCACAAAAAAACTCAAACTTTTATTACTTATAGTATGATATCCATAAAATATAATTTAGCAAATGAAGATAAAAACTTGCCAAGAAGAGCAATATTCTATTTTATTTTCCTGTTTCATAAATTCCTAAATAAGGCCTTTGTGCTGATTCCCTCCACCTGATTCATCAAGAAATTGAACAGAATTTATTTTGCCATGTACCTATCTTTAATATGTGTAAAACTCATTACTGAGCAGAAATTATAAGTGTAAAAAAGCTCATCAAATGAATTAGGGAGTGAGGAGATTCATCACATGGTAAATATCTTTTTTTTCCAGTCGAAATTTCGAATGAAAACTTTAAAAAAAAAGTTTTTCCAAACCAAGAACAAGTCCTCAGAGCTAGAGTAAAATCCAATCTTATCTAAGTAATGATATGAAGATTCCGACGATAAAATTAAATTTTATATGATTCTGACTCTTTTTTCCGTAAAGGTTTCGATTCCAGTGCGGTCCGTTAGTATGCCTGCTTAAACAAAATGGAAATTATATTGTTTATTTTCTGTACTTTGTCTTTTTTTATCATAGAAAATCGAACGAAATGCATGTGAAAAAAATACCATTTTATTCTTATGTCTGATGAATAAATCTCATAGATTCCATCGTATTTACTCTAAAAGACAGAGATTTCTAATGAAATGGGACATGATGAATACTACCAATTAACAATTAAACACAATAAGCAAAAAATGAATAAAATACTTACCAGCCGAATTATCAGGCGATCGTCAACAAATTTCATTCAATTATTCAACATGGACTGTAGCTGAATAACTGATTAAAACGAGTTGGTCAAATAGTAAAGCGATCATAAAAAAAAGACCGAGTTTCAAGTTATTTAGAAGCTTCCGATACCACATAAGATCGAATGCGTTGAAGTAAGGCTTTCTGTAATCGAAAAGGACAGAATAGATTAGGATTTACAGCTTTAATCTGCTCGATGCCTCTAGGGGTGTCGTTACCAAAATTTTCTTGATCGAGTATTATACTTTAAAAATCAATAATGAAACTTTTGTCCAAGATGCAACTGATGTAACTTCCTTTTCTAACGGCACTCTTCTAACATTGAGGTACGAAACTAGACCATCAACAATGGATGCAAGGCTAACAACAAGCCCTCGAGTACCGAACAGATTATCGTGGTAAATCCTAATCCATCTCATCTTTTTCGGGTACAGAAACCACCAAAGTTTATGCATTGGACAATCTTGTAAGTATCTAAAACTTCATTTTACTAATTAACTTGAAGAAATAGTCACCAATTCAATCACTTTGAATAGCTCTTTCATATTCGATTATACTTGAAGTTTACTTATATTGTATACTTTCATTCATTCAGCTCCATGTTTCATCGTTTTAACCCCATGTTGAATAACTGAATGATAGCTTAATAATTCGTTGCGGGTACAAGTTGAGAAATGTGGTCCCTTAGAATATGAGCAGTCTCTCCTACTGAGCTATTATTGGATATTTGAAGTGTCGGCTGCTTTATTTTCTCATCTCATTCACCCATGATTGGAGTTCCGAATATCTAAGAAATGAAAATGAAAGCACAATTCTAATACTGAGGTCCACGCGTATTCGAAAATCGCTCCTGATGGAACACATTACCGGTGTTGATCGAAAAAGTTCCTAATCCCTCAACAAAATATAGCAATAAATTCCCGGTTTAAAAATGAAACGTTATCATGGCTGGATTAAAAAAATGTATTGAATTCTGATTATTTTTTTAAACATCCAATTTATTAAAACAAAAGTTTTGTTTCATTCATTTCCATCATGTGACGAAGCTTTCCCGTCTTAAATTAAAAAAAAAAAAAATCACTTGTATTTCACTACAAAGCAGCATTTCTTGTTGAAACTTGAAACCTTTCAATTCCATCGTAATAATCTTTGTGTTATTAATATCATAAGAATAGTTTTCTGTTTTTGCAACCCAGCAAAAACACACACTGGGGGCGTTTATTTATTTCTTTTTCAATTTATTTATTTTTATTTTTCTGTGCTACACCTTCCAAATGTCTCAACTAATGATTTTTGACTGTTAGATTATGTGTTAGGAGGTATTTTCAGTTTGAAATATAACTACAACTAGACCCTTATTTTGTGTTCACCGTATATGTAAAACATGTTCAAGTAACTTTCTTTTAGATATTTCTTCACCTCTCCCCAACATTACATTCTGATTTCATTTTCTTTTGGGACTTGTTTTTTTTCATCAGATTACATAATCTGCTAACTCTTTTTTAATGTTGTTTTTACCTGACTTCACATTCAGATCACTTTTCTTTTTTTCCTTTTTTGGATGAAAATACTCATTATAGAGTAGTTATTTATTGAATTATATTATTGATTTCAATACAAGTAACTTGACATCAAGTTTAATTGCCAGCAAAGGTGCCTTTAAGCAAAAAAATAACCGAAATTGTAGAAAATCTAGCCCCCAATGTATAAACATTTCAGAATTTTACCAAGAAACAACTGAGCAGATTTCAATAAAATCTTCAGTACTTATTCATTCATGAATGAATCTTTTTATGAAAAAGGTATTCTGTAAGAAAAACATAGAAATATTTTTTTCAACTCTGTCTTACCCTCTTTTTTATATTTTATGTAATCTCAAAAAAATATCTTTTGCATGCAAAAAATATTTACATTCCCATAAAGATAAGTCCTAAAAGAAATTAAATCCGTTGAAATTTCATCCAAAACAGCAAACTCTTTTTCGAAAATTGACTTTGGATTGAAAAATAAGGAAATGAAAAAAATAGAACATGTACCTGGTAAATAGTTGTCTGAACTGGTAAGATTATAAAAAAAATTTATTAAGTTTCATTCAAATTTGAATGAATACATATCTTGATGTTGTATAAATATTTCTTATATAAAACATTTAAGGAGATGTTCATGGAGACATTTTTATTTAAGCAATAAGATGAAATATTTTTTTGCTTGGAAAGTTATTAGTAGCTTTATTTCATTACCAAAATTCAGTGTCAAATTTCTCTGAGGTCAATTATATTTTCAAAAGATTTTTGAAAATCGGCTTCCAATCATTCGGATAACACTCTCAAAATCATGGTCTCTTTTTTCAGTCATAAAGATATACTTATCAAATCTATCAGAAATCCTCTATGAGCATATGAAAATATTTTTTCTTGCAATTAGTTTCTTATAATCATAGTCACAATTAAACCTTCTAAGATATCTAATTATTGTAATATATTTAAAAAATCTTAGAAAAGTGTACTGAGAGTACCTACATTTCACACTGTGAAAAAATCACTAGGAATTAGTTCTCACTAAATAATCTTAACTCATTATAATTCATTTTGATTTCACTAAATAATTCTTACTCCTTACCATTTTATCTCATAATTATTTTCTTGATTAACAACAACATACTATTTCATTTGGAATTTTTTTCAAATGTGTTCCAACCTCAACGTTTTGAATGAGCCAAAATAAATTCCCAGCAGTAATAATCGATTTATATTAAAACAATAGAAAATATTTTAATGAAAATGAATTCCAAGCAGTAATTATCAATCAATATCAAAAGAGTTATTTTAACTGTGCCTTGGTGGCAATTGGAAAATATTGTGGGAAATTTGGAATCTGGGTGTGAAGAATGGTTCAAAACTGAGTTATGGTAAGGCTTTACTGATTAATTTCCAATGACACAATTCTATCAATTACAAGTTTTATTAGGTTTTTCAGAAAGTAATGGCTAAAGTAATGTTGTTTTTTTTTGCACATAGTTACCTTTCAAACAGAATGAAAATAAAGGTACTACTTGTACACAAGTAGATAGGAGAAGCCTTTGGCCAGCAGTGGACTTATCACAGCTGATGGCTTGGTTCTCTTTATGTGAAATTTCTCTGATTTGAAAGAGACTCTTTTCATGCGTCATTATTTGTGCTTCTTGTAAACAAATGAGGAAATATACTGTAATCTTACAATTGATATTGTTGGTTAACATATTTGAAAAAAAATGATTATGAAATCTCTTTGACACAGCATGAACGGTGATGCATGATTACTTGATGGAATTCAACGTGACAAAATTTACCATTAGTGAAATTTGTATGGGGTAATTTGCTGCATGTTGATTTACCAGAGGGAAATACATTGGTCATCAATTCCACATACTTTATTATTTCACTGGGATTAAAATTCTGAAAATATCCTCAAGAAGCAAACACTCAAGAAAAAAAAACTTTTGTACATCACTGTGTCACTTTTTTTTTTATTGTATTTTCTACACAGACAACAAAGAATTCAAGAAGCAAACAATCTTTGTCAAAAACAACTAATTAAAAAAATTTTTTTAATTTTTTTTGAGTAAATTTTTTTTTTGTCCCACTTGTTTGGTAGGATAGATGTGTTTGTAAAGTCTAAAATGACTAGACTATGGTGTTTCATTTTTAGGTAGAGGTAGCAATTTCTTGTTATTTCTTCATTCTATTTGTCCCAATGCACTAAAATGATCAAATGATCATCACCCCAGATAGTCACATTATTCAGTTGTTTATGTTTGTGTGGAATTTTGTAATGATAGAGCAAAGTGTGTGAGTTGTTTTTATTTTTCTATTTTTTTTCATTGAACCCCCAAAAAGATGTGTCTTTTGATTCTTCTCTTGCTGCAACCATGGTGCACAGGCATGCAAAGAAACGTATTACAGCACATTATTTCAAGACAAATACTCCTGTGTTATTACCCTGGGCTCTTATCTAATCTTCTACAATATACACTGGGATATTCAATGCATTTCTTCTCTTAGGGTCTATGTTGAGCATTTTTACATTTCAAGCGTACTGCTTTTTCATAGCTGTGTGGCAATAGAATTCTTTTCAGCCTGAGATGAATTTATCTTATAACACATGATTTATTAATCTAACACTCCTAAATTACAAGGCTATTACAGAAATGGCTTCTGTTTGTTTACTCGTGCACAAAATGTCTTCATCTGGTGCAGGTTGGTGTTGCTAATATTTGTGTTGAATAATTTTGTCTATCTTTCATGAAACTGAATTTGCAATAATATAACCGTCTTGCATTTTGATTAAAGTGTGAATTTTACTATATTTAAGCTGAACATTTTCTTATTTCTATTCTGGTTTATTTGAGGCCATCAAATCAAAGATTGGAAAGAAAGAAATTCAAGCTTCTTTATTGTATGATTTCAAAGTGGAACGTGAAGCAATTGAAACAAATATTTGTTCAGGGGAGCACCAACAAACATGCAGTTTGACATTGGTTCCACAAATTTCAAAACGGAGCTGGGAGCTTTAAAGATATGGATGTTCTTCTGTGATTGACAGTTTACCTAACTCAGCTTACTCTCTCTCCAATTGACTACCACTTTTTTTAGCACTTCATCCACTTCCTGCAAGGGAAAGTCTTCAACAACTAAGCAGCAGCTCATAAATCCTTCCACAAATTCATTGGTTCTTGGACCCCAGATTTCAGGGACTCATTTCTAGTTGGCAAAAATGTGTAGACTCTGAAGATTCTTATTTTGATTAATCCCTTTTATTCTAAACTTAGATATACTGCTTTGAAGTTGATGTAAAAACACAATTATTTTTGCACTGACCTAATACAAGGGAAGAAAAGTGTCTATCATTGACAATTAATGATATTGATTTCTGAAAGTATATAAAAGAAATTATTTGTGGAAGAACATTATTATCTATATCATAATAAAAAGAATTTGAAAAATCAGATGCAACTGAGCCGATTGAATTTCAAAGTGAGCCAAAATAATCTTATTTTTTGAATTACTATATAATATTTAAAATATGTATTCTCTTCTTTTTTTTTTACAGATATTCCAGTTGGAAATATATTATGAACTTTAATTTGGTGAATTTAAATGGCTCATCATTTTTCTGATGACTTGAAATACAGAAAATATGGAAAACTACCCAGAAAAAAAATATTATTCTGAACCTTTTGGCTGTAAATCATTTAATACTTCAATTTTAAAAGGACAATTGAAAACTCACACTGGAGAGGAATCCTATTCTTGTGATGCATGTGACTCAGCGTTTTCAGAGAAGTCAAGTTTGAAGCAGCATAAGCGAACACATTTTAGAGAGAAACCGTATTCTTGTGAAATTTGTGGAGCTTCATTTTCATGTAAATCAAGCTTAAATCGACATATAAGAACACACACTGGAGAGAAACCATATTCTTGTGAAGTGTGTAGCTCTTCTTTTTCATGTAAGTCAAGCTTGAACCGGCATGTACGAACACACACTGGAGAGAGACCATATTCTTGTGAAGTATGTGGATCGTCCTTTTCACAGATGTCTTATTTGATGGAACATTTACAAACACACACTGGAGAGAAACCATATTCTTGTAAAGTGTGTGGTTCTTCATTTTCTTTCAAAACTAATTTAGTGGTACACATGCGAACACATACGGGTGAGAAACCATATTCTTGTGAAGTGTGTGGCTCTTCATTTTCAGAGAAAGCAAAGTTGAACCGTCATATGCGGATACACACTGGAGAGAAACCGTATTCTTGTGAAGTGTGTGACTTTTCCTTCTCATGTAAGTCAAGCCTGAATCGACATGTTCGAACTCACACTGGTGAGAAACCATATTCTTGTGAAGTGTGTGGCTCTTCTTTTTCACAAATGTCATATTTGGCTGGACATTTGCAAACGCACACTGGAGAAAAACCACATTCTTGTGAAGTGTGTGGCTCTTCCTTCTCATTGAAGTCATATCTGGTGATACATATGCGGACTCACACTGGTGAGAAACCGTATTCTTGTGAAGTGTGTGGTTCTTCCTTTTCAGAGAAATCAAGTTTAAACCGACATATGCGAACACACACTGGAGAGAAACCATATTCTTGTGAAGTGTGTGGCTCTTCCTTTTCACAGAAATCATACTTGATGCGACATTTACAAACACACACTGGAGAGAAGCCATATTCTTGTGAAGTCTGTGGCTCTTCTTTTTCATTCAAGTCATACTTAGTTGTACATATGCGAATGCACACAGGCGAAAAACCATATTCTTGTGAAGTGTGTAGCTCTTCCTTTTCAGAGAAATCCAAATTGAACAGACATATGCGAACTCATACTGGAGAGAAACCATATTCTTGTATTATTTGTAAATCTTCATTTTCACGAAAAGCATCTTTGGTACATCACATGCAAACACACGCTGAAGAGAAAACATAGTCTTCTAAAATCTGTGATTCTTCTTGCTAACTACAGTCAATTCTGAAGCTGCTTATGTGGTCATACACAGGAAAGAAATCATATCATTCTGAAGCACATAGGTTCTCCTTTTCCCTAGAAGGTAATTTTTGGAAAACACATAATCACTGACTGCAAAGCAGCCATATTCATTTAAGTTTGCTAATCTCCATTTATTCCTTTTGTTTTTTACCACTATCTTTCAGTTGATAAGTTATTCAGTCTTCTAATTTATGAGGAGAGAGAACTTTTTTTCCAAAGTATGGTGATAGATATTCTAGTAGTTTCAGTTCATTTTCAAGAAACGCACAACACACATGAAATTCCATTGTCAGCTTGGGGTAGGGTCAGAGCTATGCCCTGATGCCTATAGATAAAGTCTTGTGCAATAAGGCAAACGTTGTAACAAGGGATTCCATTTTTTTTTTTTTTCAAGGGAAGGCGGTACTTGTAGGCAGAGTTCTAAGCTTAATCATTTGTTTATTTTTGTTTAGGTAGGCTTCTCTGCTGTTTCCTTTACTTTGGAAGATCCTCTTTCACATTGTTTTTGTATCCAGGTGATAACCTGTCAATTCCAATTATGATGTCATCGCAGTTACATCATACATTTTGGCTACTTTCTCTCATAGCTAATATTAGTATCCAATTTTTCATAAAATGAAAAATGGAAGGGAAATTCCTTTATTCAGGCTAAAATAAGCAACAGGTCTGAAGAAGGTTAAAAGAATTAGCATAATCTATTTTAAATACATAATTAAATGTCTCAGCTTTGTTATGTTCATTTATTTCAAAGCTTTGGAAAATTTCACTATTAAAATGTTTCACTGAGCTGTTGCTTTCACTATTAGAGTTGGAAGGAGCACCTGCTTTTCCATCAGTAGATGTCTCTGTATCTGATCGCATGGCTATCACTGCTTGTAAAAGACTCTGCTTTTTTGGTCTGGTTCTTTTTTATGAAGATTCTGATCCATTCCCTCACCCTCAATGTCTGCTCTTCATTGCCTCAACCTGTTAGATTTGACAACTTCTGGAAGCTGGAATCCAGTGAGCCTTTCTGACATCAAAACATCATCTTTTCACTCCCATCCAGAAACACAAGGATTAATCTTATTTGTTGATTCCTCAGTGCAACGTATCCTGTAGAATTTGTGAATTTGATCCTTTTTTATGCTGCAGGAGACTCTCAGGGACTAGTATTATACTCTGTGTTGTCTTTTGCTGATCATACAAATGCATTCTTGTGTCAGCAATGTTTTCAGTTTCCTTTCCTTTGTAGAAATGTAACTGAATGAAGCGTTTTGGCAATTTTTCTGTCTCTGATCATTATTTTCTCCAAGTGTCTCTGATGAAGCCAATTGAGCAGGATGATTGCAGATCTTGTTAAAAACAGTCTTGTAAACAATAAAAGAAATAGTGAAAGGCTGATGGCATAGATTTGCTTGAGGACCTATTTGGTCATATTTTGCTCTGATATCAAGAATACTGTTGGTTTCAATTTGCATCATCCAAGTATTTTCTGGCAAAACCTTAGTGTAAGCATAAGTCATTGAAATTGAATCATCTGTGTCCCTTGCTTTGACAACCACAGGTCTTTCAACTTCAGAGTTGTGCAGTAGAACTTCTCAAGGTTTTCCTGCAGCTATCAACTGTTGAAAGCCCACGTCTGAGAGAAACATCAATTTGTGGCAGTTATTTCTGTTAAAATTCCTGATTTTTGCCATATTCTTTTTGCACAAAACATCTGTTATAGTAGTCTGAAGTGAGTCAATTCTAACTACTTTTTTTTTCTTCTGTCTCTCTTTATAATGTGAGATGATGAATAGATGATGAGGTCATTTTCTACTCGCACCATCACACTAAGATTGAATTGGGCTTAATTATAGGTTTCCTCCTAAGGGCCTTATAAATATGTAGCCCACAATTCTTAGTAGATGTAGGGAAATGCATAGAGTACACTTTCACAATACTAACCTACTCATATCCATTCATAAAAAACGTGAGGAGGAAAGTGCGTAAAATCCACAACACCAAAAAACAATGGTGACACTGAGGGATATAAACCAGCAAACAGTAACTTTATTTTTGACCGACTCGACCATTACAGATCACAACAGCAACATCCAATACCCTCAAACAAATACTGTTTAAGGTAGCACAACCTCTGTGGCAGGTATATAACAAATACCATTCAAAGTCTTCCCCATTGAAGACCAATGGGATTTACTGATGGACAACTGTTTAAACTTATTAGTCATTTATTGCATTTAAAAAAAGACACAATTTCAACCTTAAACCAGCCAAAATATTTAAATGGGTATACCCCTCTGTCCCAAAGTAGCCTGATCGAGATAAATGACACCATACAACAACAACCGGGATTTTACAATATATCCAAACACATAGATAGGTTAATAGCTATACAACAAAACATCAATTTCCACAGAATGTAGCGTCCCACTCCTGAGATGCAGGTCAGTATTTACTATCACAACATGAACACAACACCCTCACACATGCTTTTTCCACTCTGTAATATTCAGATGACAATACATGTATTCACCCTTTTCACTCACATATTGGGTTAATAATATACATTCTTATAATAACTCATGTGCACAACAGAATTGTCACAACATGTATACTGACAAACATACAGACACTCACAAATTATTCATGTCAACTAACATACCCTCTTATATAATCACACTCATATAGACCCACCCAAAACTACACTCACACACTTTCACACTAATAGAATTACCATAATATAAAATACCAGCACACTCTCAGATACACGCACACATATATAGTCAATTACTGTTAAGTTGCAGAGACTCAAGCCCCACACATACACAGACCCATAAATTCCCAACTATCTTTACACACCTCAAGCAGATACACACAAAAAATAGACCATATAGTCCCACCCACATTCAGCAATGATCCTTACTACCTCTTTCTTTCAGCCCTCCTTAACCTTAACATATACTTACATGACTTTTTCCACACCACCATACAGATAAGAATTTTCCCTTCCTTTTCTCTGTTTTTCCAGGTTTGTGCCATCATTTATCCATCCTTGGTCTGATGAAGCCAGTTCATGGCAAAACTATTTCCACAAATATGAATAAACAATAATAATTACAGTTGCTTTTCAGATTGTCTTCTTTTCATCATTATGTCAGATACATCACATCTTGCATATATATATACGTATATATTTATATATATATAGTGTGGGCCCCAAAAATAAAGGTTATGAAAAGTTCTTTCCGCAAAGGTGTTCCTATGCTCTCTCGTGTATTGACTACTTTTGTAAAGGAAATTTCAGAAATAAAACAATTTTCTGGAAAATCAATATATAGGATTTTATTTTTTCTACATGCTTGATAAGAAAATTGAATGTATACATGTATATATATATGTAAGAGAGAAACCTCATTATAAAGACCTTTTGGTTTCTATGGGTTTTTTCCCGATAAGTGTAGCTTTGGTTTGTGTTGACAATTCTTTTCAATGATCAGCCATGACTTGTAGGAGGTACTGCTTCTTGTTTTTGGTTAACATTTCATTGTAATGTTTGGAGAGAGCAATGCCCCTTTCAGTAGCATCATTGATGATTTTTATTTCTAAGGTGCACACTCTTATTGCTCTCAATATTAGATCAGTCCTAGTTAAATTACAGTAGTTGGGCATAAAGCTCCATACCCCTCTTAGATAAACATCGGTCAGAGATTTGACATACCCACTCTTTTCCTTTATTTTTGTAGTGATTACTCCAGTATACATCTTAATGAATGTGAACTCAGCAAATGTAATTCTGCTGCATGACTGATATTTCGAAACAATTTTTCAACTCAATTCTCTTATCCTCGACAAATCTTAACCATTTTGTTTCAGCAGGAGTATAAACTGCTTGATATACGTTATGTTAGTAACTGATGATCTGAGACCTCAATGTGTTTAGTAGAAGTGCAGTAATACTCCTTCTTTAGTGAAGCAGTCAGAAAATTGTCAAGACCTATCAACACGGAGTAATTTTCTAATTTTGCCATTGTGTAAACGTTCAGAAAGAGCTGTGATATCACCACAGTCTTTTGTCCTTTACAAACTTAGTTTTATGTGCAGTATCAAATGAAGATTTTTTATCAATGATGCTTTCAATTACGATGCTCTCTTTATCAATAGTTCTTCAAGAAAAGACTTGTGATAAGCACCTGTTGTGTCATTTTGCATCAAGAGTATTTTGAACTACGCATCAAACTTGTCTAGACTGCCAATAAATGGGGATAACTGCATTACTTGGGTTGCAGACTAATATAATAAACTTACGTTGAGATCCTTCATTACTTAGGTCTTTGTATTATGCATTACTGAAATTGATAACTTTTTCACATTTTTGTTGAACTTTTCGCTCTTCAGAGGTTAAGAGATCTATCAGATTTGTACTTAGTTTATTGGTAATATCAATAAGTTTTATCTCTGAAATGTAAGCATTCTGAAGTTTGATGTATAACTATTTTTGTTTCTAAGCTCTATTTCAGATAAGTGAAGCTATCTTGACTTTCTTTGCTAATTTTGAAAATAGCCCTGATCTTGTAAATGACTGATTCTTTGAAGTATAATAATCCACCCCATGTAATGTCATCTACTTGTGTAAATATTATTCCTTCAAGAATTTCACCATCATACCACCTTTCTTGACCTCAAGTTTTATCAGTTTCTCAGACAAATATATGTACTGAAGTCTAAATGCATCTGACAAACCATAGTTACATATAGTCTTCATAAGTGATCATAGATAGCATATCAACCATGTATCACCAATGTCAATGCAACCAGGATCAAGAATAGCTTTATTAAATGCTTCTCCAAGAAGAGATTTGATGTAGCTGTATTCTGTTTCTCTATCACCAAACATTTTAATCTTTGTTTCAGCATCGTATGCAAACGCTTCAGTTTTATTTTGATCCGTACAATCTTTTTCAAAAGAAAAATAGATAAGATAACACATTTTGAGATATATCCATATTCATCAGGATTATTTCTGCAATGGACTGATCTAGTGGACGATTACTCTGATCTCGAGAGTTTCTTTTAGAATTACTTTCTCTAGAATAACTATTTTCACCTCTAAATCTATGATTTTTACAAGGCATATTTTCTTGAGGTTCTGAATCATAGAAAACTTCACTAGGTTCTGGTGTATCAGAAGCTACCCTCACATGGAGTATCAAATTTTTCAAGTTCTTTTATGTTACTGAACGATAGTTTAACAATTGTTGCTTTTGTCAATTATTCCTTATCAGAACCATTGTTATTCAGAAGATGGTACACAAGAACATCATCTTGAAAATCAATTGTGTGTTCTTTTAATCTAGTTTTCAGTTTTTCAAATTCAATGATATTGTTATTTATAGACATATCCAGGCTTCTCTCAAAGTTTTTATTAGCTGAGTACGCACCTAGGTCAAGCTTCGATATGAATTCTTTCACACCATTATCATTAGCCAGTTATCCAATGTGAGCTCAAGGGCTGTATTACGGACTTTCCCTAGATAATGAAAGAGTATCATCAGGAACATGCTTATCAAGCAACAGATTGGTAAGTGTCCCCCAAAGTGTTACCACTCTTTTCTTACTCTCATAATTCAACTTGTCAGTGAGTGGCGGCAGAATTTTAAAGGAATTTACAGAAATCATAATAAGCACATCTGTACAATATTAATTCTATCAAGAGTGATCTACAGAATGTTGGAAGTTTTGCACCATTTTCTTTTTTGTGTTTGTACTAATCCTATCATAAAAAAACAGCTATTCCAATCAGAGAGTCCAACAAGGACCACAGATGATGGCTTAGAGATGCTTTATCCAACTCTTCCATTCGGTTATTTCTCCTGAATGCCGAACATTTCTTGATCTTTGAGAGGGGTGTGTTTCACACCAGTATTTAAAACCAGTTAGGTAAGATTTTGTTCCTCATGTGACATGAGCATGAACTGTTCCGGGAACGGGTACACTTTTTGTGCATAATTCCCCGTTCCATCCACCTAGTGTGGTGGGGTGAACCTGGAGGGGAATCGGAGGTTTGACTATCGGTTTTCCCCCTGGAAGAGTGAGGACTGTTCAAGGAATTCATTGTCGTCATGAGGATGACTTGTGTACAAGGTAGGTAGTTGAGCATGCCTTTTATCTCTTGGAGTTGATGGTCCTTGAACAAGCTTCTGGTGCTAGGATGAATTCATTGTTTGAGAAAAATAGCTATTCCTTTTTTTAATCTCTTGAGGTCAGTTTCAAGGCCATCTGTTGGTCTAAGTATTGATAAAGAGATCGAACGAGTACGCTTCCAGAATCATGATGTCGACAAGCACTCTGAATGAGTTCATGCCCCAAGGCCTCTTCTATTCTGACACAGGAGTAAGGTGTAAAACTGTTTTGGGCGTAGTTTTCTCAAAGACTAGGCCTCTCCCAGGTCCCATTGTCTTATAGTTAGATGGTGTTCCTAGGTCTGTGCTTCTTCAGTTCCCCTACCCGTCTTAGGAACACTGAGCAGCTTCTCCTGGCTATTAAATGTTATAAGAATTCCTATTCAATCCATGTTTGTCTTTTCCCCCTCAATATCAGGAAGAAGCTTTCCATCCCAAAGCAAGATATTGTCTTCTTGAGAGAATGAGGCCGGTGTAGAATTATATAAAATTTACATGAAGTTATTTACAGAAAAAGCTTTTTATAGAATTTTGGCCAATTTTGATTGATTTAGTGGAACTGCACACTGGCACATTGTGATGCATTATTTCATTAAGAATGGAGCAACCTCTAAGTACTCACTAATTTGGCTGCAATGTTGCACTCAATATTCAATTATAACACGGACAAGAAGCAAGCTACTATAATTTTGAAGGTTCACAAGTGTTTATGGACCGTTCTGGTATATATATGTTGTGTCATTTTGATATAACGTATTTATTATTCAAAATCTCCGATGAAACCAGGAAACTAATTGAAAAGTGCTGAAACCTCAAACCACAAACAACCACAAGAGAATAAGTAGAAGAGTCCAAACTGAACAAAACGATAAAAAAGAAACTAAGAGAAGACAAAAGAATGTGTACGTCAGCCATCATCGAAACCAATCTCGGAAAACGTCGGGGCCTTAGAACAATAAACAAAGCTCTCAGTATAGGATAAAAACAAATAATTTGCATACTCGATGAAAACGGAGACATAACAACATAGAGAGATAGAATTGTTGAATGCGCCCGAGAATTCTACCAGAAACTCTATTCTTCAAAACACGGGTAGCAAAACAATGACCAGAATAAACAAGACGCTGACTATCAGTTCAAGGACATCCCGGAAGTTACACCATGGGAAGTGAAGCAAGTCACTATGCAAACAAACAAACAGGAAAAAAAAAAGGAAAAGCCCATGGACCAGATAATGTTACCATTGATCTATTAAAAAAAAGCTGGTGAGATTGACAATAAAAAATTAGCTATTCTATTCAACTAATGTCTAAAACAGAGTAAAGTCCCGAAGGCTGGAACACGGCAATCATAATGCTTCTAACCCAAAGACCTCAACAACTACAGGCCTACAAGTCTACTCAACTGCATCTATAAACTTTTCCCGAAAATCATCACCAACCGAATCACAAAAGCACAACACGAAAACCGATCACAGGAACATGCTGTATTTGGGAGAAACTACTCAAACCTGGACCATGGACCATCTCCATTCAATAAATCATCTGAAAGAGAAAGTTGTAGAAAATAAAATTCCACTCGCTGTATCATTTATAGACTTCAAAAAAGCATTCGACTCTGATAGACGCCCATGATAGAGAAATGTGGCAGATCTCGGAGAAGGTCTATGTCCAACGACGGACGATAAAAGACTGATGATGATTTATAATCATTTCTGTCGAATTATACATCCATTTCCTAATATAGATGTTTTGCCATATTAACGACTTCACCAGGGTAATTCTTATTAGAAGCTATTAAGATGTTATCAACTTTGATACAAACATGTAA
The DNA here is from genome assembly GCA_963457665.1 of Thysanoteuthis rhombus. NCBI lineage: Eukaryota > Metazoa > Mollusca > Cephalopoda > Oegopsida > Thysanoteuthidae > Thysanoteuthis > Thysanoteuthis major. The sequence goes on from OY735203.1 coordinate 11,951,075, forward strand.
CTTGACCCAAAAGCAAAACATTCTCACCTCAAAGATTGAGATTAGAATGTGAACAGGATTTTCTTGCATTTCCATTAAACGATTTCTGGATAATTCAGATATATGACCTCTCCAAGCTGGTAACATTTCAATAACTTGAATGCTCCAGCAAAAATCTCTCTCGCTTCTATTTTCATGACAAAGTATGTTAATGCAATAAATTGTTTCGATTTCAACAATAAATTTTGCTTTCCAAATTTTCTTTTTAATACTATGATATATATATATATATATATATATATATATATATATATATATATATATATATAGAGAGAGAGAGAGAGAGAGAGAGAGAGAGATGTACTAGTTGGGGTACCGGGTATTACCTAGAAAAAATTGATAACACAAAAAAGCAAATTATATTACATGGAGATTTCATAAAACCAAATAAAGGGGTAGGTTTGCATTCACCCCAGTTGGGCCCCAACACACACTCTGGGAGCAGACCTGCCTAAACTCTCCTGAAACCTTCGAAAATCTTTTGGTCTCAGAACCGATAATTCAGAATTTTTTGTCGTATATCGAAGCAAATCATCGGTTTTAAAGAGTGTCCATGTTTTATTGTTGCGTTTGGGTTGGGGTAAGACTAAAGGGTGGGGGTTATGATTTTGCTGAATGAATTATACGTCTTATTGTAGGCTTTAGGTCGAATTCCTTAAAAGAATGCGGTCAAGCTGGCACAAGTAATGAAAAGAAAAAGAAAAAGAAATATTAGTACTGAACAATTCCATTTTCCGTGACTCTGTTATTGCTACCAATCATTATTATTTAAAAAAAAAAATAAACGAATTTTTTAATTGAAATTCACAAAATTTAGGCCAAAAAGTAGTTTTGACCCCAAATTGACCTATATGGCGGTCGGAGATCAGCGCAACCTATCCTAAGTTGATCCTTGGGTCAAGACACACCTACAAGCAGGTTTACAGACCTCAGGGTGCTGGTCGTTAGGAATCTTTAAGACTTATACATGCAAGATAACCAGAATTCGCCCGTTTCATTGCATTATATATCTATTGCCTAGGTGGCAAAATTTACTTTTTTGGTGAAAAAGTTTGATTACATAAACTTTCGATCGTGAAAAAATAGTTTTTTATATCCTTGTTTTGATTAAATAATATTTTGATCAAATCGAATCTACGTATTAAATACCATAGCCATTACAGCACAAAATTTATGAGCAATGTTAAGCATTAACATTAATGCAGTGAACCATATGAATATTCACAATATTTTGACAATGAAATAATCTTGTATTCATGCTTGACGCTTTTTTTTTTCTTATCTGAGGTGCCAAATTCTCGGTAAAAGAATTATCTCGGGCGTCGAATTCTCGGTAAAAGAATTTGCCATATAAACCTCTGAATGGAAAAATCGACATTGAGATGGAATAAAAGTCTCAAACATGTATAAAAATCTTTTTATCGTCAAAATATTTGTGTTATTATCAAGAAGAAAGTTGGGAGAAATACCTGAAATAATCTTTCCCTGAGAAAAATTGACAGAATCCGGAATTTTTCAGAAAATCATGAGCGTGAAAAATTATTAATTTGTAAACATATGAATGACGAAAATTTGGCATTTGGAAATTTCGTAAGGAAGAATATTGATTTTTAAATAAAAACAGTGATTTAACGATATAAAAATAACGAAATTCTGATGATGAGTCCAAACAACATTGAAAGCGAAACTGTGGGTAAGGGAGAACCACTTAGGGGGGTGGGGTGGATAAGGGCAACCCTTAAAAGAGAATGTGGATAAAAAAAATTGCCAGAGAAACTATAAATTTTATGATTTATACCTAAAAAAACAATTTTAGTCTATAATCCTATCCCTGTGAACGTTGATGACGTAACTTTTGTGTAATCCTATCAAGTCATTATTATTATATTATAACTGATTAACCGATACATCATCCAGATAGTCACCTATGGAGCTGAAACATGGAACCTAATCAGGAGACTTACCCTCAAACTGAGAACCATGCAACGCGCACATGAGAGAATCAGGCTTAATCTCACATGGAGATATCATAAGACAGCACAATACATCAGGGAGAAAACGGATCCGAGACATCATAGAATCCATTGAAAAAAACTCAAATGGCAATGGGCTGGTCACGCTGCGAGAATGAAAGACAACCGATGGACATCACTACTCATGACGTTGATCCCAAGAGATCACATGCGTAACCGAAGCCAGCAGATTACAAGATGGAGAGACGAACTAGACAAGTTCAGGAAGTATTAGCTCCGCGACGCCTATGATAGAGAGGTGTAACAAATCTTGGTGAAGGTCTATAATGACAGACGATGAAAGACTGATGATGGTGATAGTAGTACGGTGATAAAAAAGAATATATGTATCGTGTTTCGTTTCGGCGAACGTACTACCTGTGAGATAAAAAATAAATTAAGTATCACGTTTTGCTGAAAGAAACAAAAACGAATATATATATATATACATATATATATATATATATATATATATATATATATATATATATATATATATATATATATCCTCTAATACTTATTAGCTTTGGACTAACGAACCGAGTCGCAGAAATGCGTGAATGAATCTAAAAACGAAAAAACAAAAACAATATTATTCTGATAAGTTCAGGTAAGTGAATAACTAGAAAATAAAATGATTTGCCCACGAGGTAACACATCTTAAATAATCGATTTTCACAGAAACCTGGTCCCCCATGGCCAATGAAAAATGACTATTCCTAGCCTCAGCCTGACCCACCGATTATAGAAAAATAAAAATAGGGGAAACAAAGAAATTATAGCTAAGAATTAGTGTTATAGTTTAGGGTTAAAAGTCCCGACTTTGGCATCTGGCTTTGATAATTGATAAACAAAACTAGAGACTCAGGGATAATTACTTATTTTATTAAAATTCAAATTTAATCATTACTCTAAATGGAATAGATTGAAATATTACATGGGACAACAATTTAGATGCTTGTCTTCGTTAATGGAAGAAGCGAAAAACAATTTACCTTGGCAGTACAGGAAACCGACCCTCCATTGCACAAAGCAGGTTTTGGCCAGCATATCTACCGACATTTGAAAAAAAAAAAAAAAGGAAAGTAGCTCGTTGGCTATCTTACTCAAGTGGGTATGTAAAAATATCGAACAAGATTCTTCTGAGAAAAAAAAAAAAAAAAAAAATGACGGGCTTTTCATTAGCAATGAATGTGAATTTTGAAAAAAAATTCATATTTGTTCTGTGGACATTATGTGATCCGACGCGCACACACACACACACACACACACACACACACACACACACACACACACACACACACACACACACACACGATTATAAGTAAAAATCAAAGTATGATTGTTTAGGTATCAATATAACGATACGTTTTATGCTTGTATAAGCGGCAGCTCCTTTCTATCTAAATAAAAAAACTTTATTTTTAGTTGAAATTAAGTACGAAACTTTCAGCTAAATATAAAGGAGCCGTTATAGTTCTGAACAAATCGAAGAAAAACACTGTTGTCCGAATTTCTTAGATGATGTAACTTTGACTAGTTTTACTTTTACAAACTATTTGATCCGTGCACATATTGGATATAGAAATATAAAATACTCAGGTTTTTCCGAAATCAAAATATTTCAATTTTTTGCACGAGTTTTCTCCTCCTACATCTGTCACAAGTGCCCCCAAATACTCGGACACGCGTCTTTTTAGAAGTCTCGATTATCTCCCTTGAGTTGGACAACGTCACGTTGCCAAGGATACTAGATTATTTATTCGAACATGGCGACCAAAAGTGGTAAATTTCGAGACAGCAAATCGAGCCGAACGAATTTATTTGGAATTAAAAGTCGAGGCCGAAAAAAAGTGAGTGGAAAAAAAAAAAAAATCAATTCAACAAATTAATAGTTCGTACATTCCTTCGAAAAATGACACCAATAATTACACATACGCATTATTTTTCTGTTTTGAAGTGCAATATACTCCCTGAATATTGAATTTGAATTCAACGTGAAGATGGGGAAAAAAAATTATTCGGTCGAATTACTCATTGTGACGTTTTTTGACATTTGTTTGGGATCAATTTTAATCAATATTAACGAGTAATATGTGTATCCATAGAAACATATATGTGAATGTATATATATGTTGTTTTCTCAAATCAAAAAAAAAAAAATGAAAAGTGTTTTGCATTTTTCTATTCATCATCGAATAAATATGGATTTAGAAATAAGAATTATTGTTTAAGAAAAATCCTATCAAGTTCTTCACCACAATTTAAAATTCTATTTTCATACATCATCGTGTGATGAGGATGAAAAAAAAAACAAACAAAAAAAAACAAACTACTTGATCACTACACGATAAAACGCATTGTGTGTGTATTTATTGTCACACTCCTAGAGAGGTGACTTTATTATTGCAATTTGTCAGACGTAGAATTTAAGATTTCTGAATTTAAGACATGAATGAGAGAAAGTGAGAGAGCAAGTGAAAAAGAAAGAGTGATCCTGTCATGTCATGTAGTGTCGACCCACAGTTCAAGGTTCTCGGTACTTCTTTTTTGTAAACAGTGAATTTCTGTTATGAAAAATATTGGTCTTATATGATGACAAGTATGCATATATATATATATTATATATATATATATATATATATATATATATATATATATATATATATGTGTATATATCATTAATTTTTTTAAATATATATATCATTAATTTTTCTTTTCAATAAAAACTACCTTGCTATTAAGGATGTCCTTAAATCAGTTTATACGATAATAAGACCATTAAGCAATATTAAAATATAAGAATTTAAAAAAGGCAGTAAATATTCATCCATGATTTTCAGGTAATTGTCCAAAATATTTTTATGAGATTACAAATAAATTTCAATTTTCAATCATGTTACTTTAACCCGAAGGACTTGTGTATTCTACTTATCTGTTATCAAATCCAACTGGGAGTAAGATATATTTTTTTCTTTTTTCTCTGCTTTTGAGAACATTGGCAGATTAACCATGAGGCTGAGTAGGTCTTTCCTTTCTTTCTTGCTTTTGATAATAGTGGTGGATTAACCATTTGACTGAGTAGGCTCTTTCTTTCTTTCTTCCATCAAACTCTTTCTATTGAGTATTGACTTTATTTTTGCATCTAACAATGGCAGATGACAATGACCAGAAGAAAAACAAGTGATGTCATACCCACATAACAGTGACACTATGGTGTACACAAAAACTGATGACAAATTCACTCTTACTTTTACACACTACTTTTTACTTTTGATGCTCAAGTTAGCAAATCCCATTTACATTAAGATTAATGAAGGAATTGAAAGAGATACATTGTTTTGGAATAATATTGTATGGTGAAATGAATTCTGTTTTGTTTTTAGATTTTGATGAATCAAGGGAGTTGACCTCAGTGCAGCCAAGCTTGTTTATTCATCTATTCGCATATTTGTCATCTGGCACATTTTTATATTACTATTATGACGTAGTAAAAATAGAATCATTTCATATTTTGATGATGTAGTAAAAATAGAATTTTTTGATGCTAAACTTGGTAAATGAAAGGCCATAATCATTTGATGGTGAATCAAATGTTATTAGAAACAATCAACTAAAACTGTCAACAAAAGAGTCAACATAAGTTTCTCTCAGTTTTTAATTTGGTCTTGCTGGCTGGCTACATAGGTATGTATCATGCATGCTGGACGCACCAATAGAGCTAGAGGGCTGAAATTTTAAACATTTACTCACTATCATGTCAACAAAAAACTTTTCTTTTTTCTTTTTTCAAAGAGGTTTTTATTGAGGGGTTTCTGAAAATTCAGACATTTTAGTGATCACTGCCTAACAAACGGCAAGTGAAGTAATTCATTCATTGATCACCCTTTCTTCCAATGTTTTAATTGTTCACCCCTGACGTGGCATGCAGCCAGAAGACATTGGTCATGTGACGGTCTCTTTTGAGCGAATAACCAGACCTGTTAGCAGATCTTTTGAAGCGGAATATTTTTATCTGAGAAACCAACATATGTTGATCAATAGATTTTTGGTGTGTAACACTTTTCAATATATATACATACCTTACACTCACTAAAAAATGTGAAGATTGGCAATTTGTCCGTCTCTTTCTATCAGACTCTGCTAATTTCTTTTCGTATATTTACTTAATTTACCTTTGGATATTGCCTTCAAAGAATGACAGCAAAGGTAAACTAGTTGAAGAATCGTGTCCATTAGCATGTTATATGGCAAATAGATAAATAAACTCGTCATCGCAGTCAATAATTGAATAAATGAAATCATGCAAAAATATTCCATCAAAGAATAAATGTGGTCAGGATTAATTCTATTTATGACATCAATGGAGTATTCCACTGGAAAACATCTGAAATAGAGTGAATATAACACCTGGACTTAATTAATCATAAAAGACTTTTTTTTCCAAAGATTCAAAAAAAGTTTTTTAGAAGGTGTCTTGTTGAGTACCAATTTTAAAGTCATTAGACAAAACGTTATAGATAGGATTGATATGAAATTTGGTCTAGACCTTTGGATGAGCCTTGCTTATCTTCCTCTCCCTCCTCCTTTGTAACTAGATTTTTAAAAAAATATTCCCATTATTTATTCAACATTGAAGCACAAATCATATATATATATATACATACATATATATATATATATATATATATATATATATATATATATATATATATATATATATGTATATATATATATATATATATATATATATATATGTATATATATATGTATGTATGTATGTATATATCCAGAATCTATATGTTATTTTCACTGGAAAACATCTAGATTCTGGAGATTCTAGATGTTATCAAAATAAGGCCTTAAAAAGGTCAAAAAAACTTTTTTTCCTAAAATAGAAAAAAAAAAATTTTCAGAAGGATCTAGTTGGGTACTGATGCCAGTTTCCAATTCTGTGGACAAAACAGTATTGCCAGCATTGGAACATGGTGAAAATAAATATATAAAAAGGGATAGAACCCTTTAGTGGCTACAGTAGTTCAATTCAAACAACTCTGAAGGCAACCAGCATTTAAATGCAGGATTTGAAAACACCCCTTGATGAAGGTATCAGAATGAAAGCCGACTTGCAAATCATCATCATTAAATATATTTGTGAATTTTCATTCCATTTTCTATCTTTTTGAAAATCAGTTTTTGCTTTGATTTGATATTTATTCTCTATGAACTGAAAGAACCATTTAAAAAAACATTTATAACATTCTATAATGCAAAGAATAACCAAGCTTTTATTTTTTCAACAAAAACTACAAGTTAAATTTGGTTTTGTTCTCTTTGTATTCTTGTAGGAAGAATGTGGCGATTACCGCTCCTTCAAGGTTTACTCAGTTCTTCCTTTAGATGACACAATTGAAGTGATGAATGCAAACATCGAGAATCTTGAGAAGTAAGCCTCAGCAGAAATGTTTTGTTTCCTATTTCCTAATTATGAATTTTGCTTTAAGTTTCTGTTATTTTCCAGGTTAATTTCCATGATTTCCAGTCATTGCTAACAAAACTCCACTTGATGAAATGACCGATATAAATCAAAATCAAAAAGGTTTCACTCAACCAAACTGTACGTGGATAATTGACTGAAAATAGAAAAGATCAGTTTGTGCTTTGTGCATGAGCTTTCAACCATCAATAGAGCAAGAAGGCTGAAAATTTGAACGTATGAAGAGTGTGGTTCCAAAAAATGATAAGCACCATTTTTCCAAATTTTTGATTGATCATCCCCAACACGGTGTTTTACCAGAGGATATTGGTCACATGACAGTTTCTATTGAGTGATTTACCACAACCGCTATATACATTTTACCATACTCACATCTGGTTGAGGGAGGTCACTTATGAACTGAAGCTGGATGGTAATTCCCTTAATCACTTGATTTGATTAATTAATCTATGATAGATCATAGTCTTTTTATTAATCTATTATTGATTATGTTTATTAATATTACTTTACTGGTATATACCCATCACAAAATGATGGTGATATTTATGTACAGATCAGCACTAAGGAGCCTAGAGCTATTATATAAGGCATCTTATTTCTAAAAATTCAAGTATCCTAATTTCAAGTTTTTTCAAGTCTTAACTCAACTCAAGCTGTTTCCATAAGTCATTAGACATAAAGTCTTGAGAATTTCTTTGATATAACCTTTATTATTGAGTCACAATAGATTATCTGATTTCAAAACCCTATCATTATTTTTATCAGCTGTGTGAATTTATTCCACACACACCAATCCATAATAAGTTTGACGTTATGTCAGGAATTGGACAAAACAGGGAGACAGCCATACAAACAGTTATACAACTGAACATACCAATTTGCTACATGACTTTCAAATGGATAGATTCAGTCATTTTATTAGACTGATGCAAAAGTTTCCAGCATTTCTTTTTGATAAAATCTTTTATTTGTATAAATTCATAGCGTTATTAATTGAAAATAAAACTGGCAATACCCTTCAGCGAATTGCTCTATGCTGAGTTCTGTCAGTATCTAATTGTAAGCAGGCCACACAATTGGAATCGAATTGTTACAGTAACTGTTTTTACCATTTCAACAATTTTTCATCCCATAATGAGGTGTTCTGTCAGTGTCTATTATTCTAAATGTACTACAATCTAATTTCAGTCTGATGAAATATTTAACAGAAACAGCAAAATCTAGATAGAAGTTACACTCAATCTGTTTCAAGGATCATGAGCAGGTCTGCACAACTCGAAAGCAGTAAGGTCCACATTGATTGCAGAAAATTAGCTGGGAACTGAAATTTTTGAAACTAAGTTTCATTTCATTCTCTAAGTAGAAATCGTGGTCTGACATTCTTGCAACATGCCAATCCATTGCTATTTGAGTTTTCTAATGAATTCTATGATATTTGTTACTCATGTTTTTTCTCTAATATACTATGCTGTTCTATGGTCTTTCCACGTCAGGTTGAACATAATTCTCTCCTCTGTGTGCTGAATAGTTCTCAGTTTGAGGGTCAAATCTTTTGGTCAGGTTCTATGTTTCAACTCGACTGGTGACTATCAGGAGGATTCATTGGTTGCATACCCCTTTTTTTCAGGACTGATGGGTTTTCCAACCTAAAGTCATTCTTTGTCTGATTCTTTCTTCTTTTGAGAGTAGCATGGAGATCTGTTGTCCTAGGTAGATATAATGGTCCACATTTTCAATTCTGGATGTTTTGTCATTGTCCTTGACATGTTTGTTGTACATGACATCTGATTTACTAAAACTCATGCAAAGACTAACTTTTTTGTTTACATTGTTCAATTCATCTAGCATTATTTAGAGATCATCAAGGTTCCTAGCAAAAACAACAATGTCACCAGAAAATCTGAGGTAATTTAGGTAATTGCAGTCTATTTTGATTCTTTTATTTTTCCCAGTCAAGGTTTCGGAAGATTATCTCAAAGCAGGCTGTTATGAGTTTGGACAAGCTGGTATCACCTTGTCTTACTCTTTTTTTTATCTGAAAAAGTCCATATGTAGCCTTCTAAAGGAACTGCTGTGTATGTGGATATGTTGCAAAACTGACATATATACAGGATCCACACCTAGTTGTATGATAGCATCAATGACCCTGTGGATTTCCACATAGTCAGAGGCCTTCTTTTAATGGATAAATGCTACAATGAAATGCATTTCATATTCTACTGTTTTCTCTTTCAGTTGATTTACCTAATGTAGATAGTTGATGATCAAGTAGCTTCTTCTAAAGTCAGTCTATTCTGGTGGTTGATTTTCATCTAGCATTTAGGTGATTTGGTTGGTGATCACTTTGGTAAAAAGTTTGTAGATGCATTTGAGTTGCTTATTGACCTGTAGTTGTTTAGATCTTTTGGGTTCCTTCTTTTATATAACAGCTTTATGATTGTAGTGTTCCGATCTCCTGAGATTTTGTTCTGTCTGTGGCATAAGTTGAATAAGATATCTAGTTTCCTGGGGATGATGACTTTATCAGCTTTTTTGAGTAGGTTGATGGTGATGTCATCTGGTCCTGGAGCCTTTCGTTTTTTGTTTGTTTGATGGCTAGCTTCACCTCCCCAGGATTAACTTCTGGGAAATCTTCAAACTGATTATTAGTGACTTATATATCATGTTCATTGTTCTGTGTCCCTTGCTTGGGGGAATAGAAGTTTTGTAGAATTCTTGAGCATGTTTGACTATTCAGTCCACACTAGCACACTAGTTTTTTCATTTCTTCCTGTACTATGAGATTTTTTAAATAGTTCTGAAGCTCGTACTTTTTTTGAAAATACTATCTGACCGCTACATTGTATCTTCTTTTATCTTGTTATTGTTCCTTTCAGATCGTTTTGTTTAGTTCAAGTTGCTTCAGATTTCATATGTGATTCTTGGTTTCTTTTGAGAGTTCACTGATTGTTTGCTCTTTCATTCCAGCATATTGTTCTGTGTCCTCTATTTGGAGGAATGGAGGATTATGTAGAAGAGAGGTGGTAATTTTGCTTTTGAACTCATTGATGATCTGTTTAGGTTCTGAGAGGAGTTCATAAATGTTTTCTGTTCAAGTTTGAAGAATCATGTGAACTCTTTTTGTATGCTGAGTGGTTGTAGTTTGGAGCAAGACATTTTCCTGAGTACTTTCTTGGTATTAATTTAGAATTTGTTAGACTGGCATATCTACAGGGATCATGCCTTGTTGTATGATCCTCCACCTCCTACATTGACTTGATTTAAGACTTGATTATCTTTGACACGGTTGCTTTTATCTACTAAAATGTAGTCACTTTCATTCTTGGTTTGAAAATTTTCTTTTGGGTTTCTTCTTGATAGAGGTGTTCATGATTTTGTACCCGTTCGCTGTTGCAAAATTAATGCAATCTTCACCTCTTTTGTTCCTTAGTCTGTAACTAAAGTTGCCAATGCAGCTTTCAGCACTTTGTCCTACCTGAGCATTAAAGTCTCTCACTATGATGTTGTGGTATTTTTTTTAAATCTTGGAGTATAAAGCTCAAGTCCTTATAGATGTTGTCCATCTTCTCCTTGGTGACTATGAAGTGGAAGTTTAGACCTTAACAATGTTTAAGTTTATTGTTATAATCATCATCATTATCATTATTAAAGTACATGAAGGCTTATTATATAGAAAACCTTTCATTGGCCATATTAAGAGTTTGCAGGCCATACGTTGTGCAGGCCTGATCTTGAGTAACAAGCAGCTGGTATTCAATTACAAACTTAATTTTGTTTCAGGAAGTTAATTACTTTTCTCCATCTTAACAATCCAACAACCAACCTGAAAGATGGAATCATACTTGACTATTTTATGGAAGGTGTCATCTGGGCCAAAGACCAAGAATTCAGTCCTGCTAAGTTTTCTGGCTTCTTCACTGTACTTCATGAATTATTGGATAATGTCAAAGGTTTGTACTTCAATTTTGAATCAATGTACCTGGGGTACAGAGTTTCTAATTTAGCACTATTTGTACTAAATTTAGTTTGATTCTTATTTTATTGGTATGAAACTTTTTAGCGATTAAAAATGGCTAGAGAAAGATTAACAGTGTTTTTTAGCATGTTTTGATGCTTTTTTAAGGTAGATTTAGCACAAAAAAGTTTATTGAGTTGGCGACACTGCTCCGAATAGAGTTTAGGATCAGTGGATATAAAAAGAATAGAGTCTATCTCCACCTCTGCTAGCTATGGTTGTTCAATTTTAAAATTTTAGCTTTATTGAAAAACACATTCACTGTTTTGTTTCGCAATCTTCTGTTATCTTTTAGACAACTTCACAATTCCATCCATCCACAACTTTATCTTTCTGATAAACAGAAATCAGCCCTAGGTGTCTTTTGTAGTCTTCCTGAGAATCAAAATATTCAGTAAAAACAGGAATAAATAGTAAAAACTTTTGCAAATTTATTTCGTTGAAAATTAAAAGAATATCTTGCATAAAGTTGAATTAATATCAAAGGATAAGTTTCCTAACTAGCGGTATATGGTTTCTTCAATTTTTCAAAGGGTATCACAAGAAAGGTATATTTCTCATCTTTTCTATTTTTTGACTGAACTTCTGTGACATGACATTGTTATTATATATTCATTCATTTGGATCTGTTTTATGAGGGTACATCTGCTGGGTGATGGGGGCCCCCAAATCAAATTCTGTTTTGGGCCTCATTTAGGCATAGCTGGCCTTGTCTAGAGGTAAAAAATTCAAAGATGAAGAATTTGGTCTGAATGGATCAAGGTTTTATGTATCATTATTCAAAAATGTGTCATATGTCCTGAGAAAGTTGACTCAAGACTTGAAAAGAACTCAAGTCATTGTTTTAGCTAATTTAATATATGGACTGATTCATCATTATGTTTTAGATAAAAGGGGGCAGTGAGAGGAGAGGGTTGGGACTAATCTCAGACAAATCTAACACCCACAGAGACAGGAAACAATCACTCTCTGACCCCTGCTCTCTAAGACACTTCTCATTTCAAACCAAACATGACTCTCACTCTCACAGATACAAACAACTCCCTCCTCCTGCTCCTACTAAACAAACCAAACAACACAAAAATATATCCGTTTCCTTCCTCAACCTCAAACATGTAAACAGCAAAATTTTCTTTGAACCGCTGAAAATTTTTTTTGAAAAAGATGGCTGGCACCCATTGAAATACATCAAAAACTTTGTTGCACTATGAAAATATATGTATCAGAGGTAAGAGGACCCTGAGGAAAGAAACAAAAACAAGAGTCCATTGTACTGCCCACCCTTTCATCATGGCGCTGAATCATCCACCAGTGTCACCTACATTGACTAGAGTGCTTCTGTTAGCATTGCTCCCATATCAACATGAACTTGCATAATTTCATCATTTCATCACTGAGATCCTCCAGTCAGCCGGGGTCATCAGCATTGAGACCATACTACAAAAGACTCATCTTCCATGGGCAGACCATATGGTGAGGATGAAAGACCATGATCTCCGAAAGACCCTACTGGATGGTGCAGAAGCAGGACCCTATAGAAGAGATACTTGGACTCCTTTAAGTGGATCCTCATCTGTTGTTGGATCAAATATTGTCAATGGCACACATAAGCAGCTGACTAAGAGACATAGACACAAGATTTCCTGGCAACCTGTCTTGCTGAAGGAAACTTTGCAATAAGAACAGAAGAGAAGAAGCAGCAATACTCGCAGGAGCCTCCCTTGACTGCCAGACCTTCTTCTGCAGCTATTTTGGAAAAGCCTGTTTCTAGAGCATAGGCCTAATTAGTCACCTGAGGGCCTGCAATAGAGGGAAAACCTCTTTGTTTGCAAAGCGATGCCATGATATGTATTGGAAGTGTAGGGAGTTGTTATGGATGTCAGCATAGAAAACAAACTAATGAATTGAATTTAAAGCTGAGGCTACTTTGTATTAACTCTGAACAACAGCCTTTGGGGAAAAAAATGGATCCTCTTCTTCATGAAGCCTGTCCCATCAATAGATATCTAAAGAAAAATGCTTCATTACTGGGATGATATGATTGAAGAAAGAGTGGATGAATGAGCACTTGGGCAAATCACACTTCGATAACTCCCTTACCTGTCCAGATGGCAGTAGCAACAAAAGGCTCTTACTCTTATTGTCAACCTTGACAAGGACCAATCATACATTAAAATATTGTATCATATTGTTATATATTTTGTACCTACAAAAAACACTTATCACCTTTTAGGAAGGACAACAACCGATCACTTTATATACAAACCTTGTCCACCCACTTACCACCAATGATCAAATCCCCAAATCCATTGGCTGAGATTAACGGCAAACGTATCAAACCAAACAATATTTAACAAAATGAAGGACCAATATAACATTACTCTGGAAAATAGCAGATTACCCAAAAAAATAACATACACCCCCAAGATTCAAGAGAAAAATAGAAGAAAATGAAATATAATCTGATTCAATCCACTTTTTAATAAAAATATAAAGACAAATATACGAAAGACATTTCCCAAATTGATAGACAAACATTTCCTACAATCAAACAAACTGCATAAAACAAGGTAGGAATAATGAAATATACAATAATAGAATAACCAACTATAAATCAACAACCTAAGACCACACATGCAACTGGAGAATGAAAGAAAAATGTCCACTAAAAGGAAATTGTCTGAAAAAAATATGATCTATCAAGTGAATGTCAAAACTAAAAAAATATATATATCAATGCCTTGCATGGATGAATCGCCAAAGCCTGCCCATATACTAAAATTAATCATCTAACAAATTATCTAACTTTATCAATAAAATAAGTGTTCTATCTCAGATTATCTAGAAAAATACCTGCACAAGGTTAGGGCATTGTTGGTCCAAAGTGATCATAGTGATCCCAAACAAGGACTTAAAAAAAAACAAAACAAAAAAAAAAACGTTTTAGATGGTGCCTAATGGTGTAGTCATGCAGATTTTCAAGGTGACCAGGTGTGCCTGGAGACACACTCACACAGATAGACACGGACACTCATAGAGAGAAGAGTCTATAGCCCACTGGTGATTGGATGGGCCATTTATGGGGCTTCAGTGATTCGATATTGGAGCAACCAAGACGATATGGAAGCAAAGATACAACAACCACAAGCTGTTTTTTAAGAATAAAAAGTATGAAAACAATCAGCACTGACAAAATATGGAAACTCAAAAAAGAAGAAAAAACTCAAATTATAACATGGAAAATCTGCAACACCATACAAAAACACATAAAAAAATGCATTGCATGTCTAGAGAGAAAGCTAAACATAATATGTTCCCACGAAATTATTAAACTCTTAAATAAGGAAGCAGGAATTATCTCAAAATATTGACTCATAGTAAATTTAGAGAAAAAAAAACATTGTTCAATAAGTGAAAAACCATCTTTGAAATGCTATATTCAAAACCTCAAAATTGCAACTGTGAGAGAAATTGATGTAATGATGTAAAAAATAGAACTTGAAAAACAAAAAAGAGGTAAAAACACCACTTGCCTGGAGATCACTACAGTGTGAAACAGACTGTAGCAAAGGATTCCATATAATCATCTTAAAAATTGACTTTATATACAGTCTCATTAGCCTTGCACATTTCTGCTGAAAAAGAATTTTTATTCAAAGAATTTTTTCAATGATTGAACTCACCTTTGTTTCATTTGAAGTCATTCTAAGGAATTCAATCATCCCCCAAACTCTCTGAATGTTAATTACTCTTCTCAAAATTATAGATAAGAATTTTTATTCTAGAGGTTCCATAAATCTTATACTGCCCCAAACCATCCTATGATGTTATGTCATACGCGAGTTACTTTTTGATCACTGTGTTAAGGGAATTCTGTACTATGTACAAAATTTCATTTTATTTATATACATACAGAATTTATATGTATACATATATATACATACATATGTGTGTGTGTATATATATATGTATATATATATGTATATATATATATATATATATATATATATATATATATGTGTGTGTGTGTGTGTATATATATATATATATATATATATATATATATATATCCCTATTCTGTCAATAATGCTTGTTTTAGTGCTTGATCATTTATAATCCTTTCTACCTGATTTCAATGTACAACATACAAACAGAATGACGCAATAAACAAATTTCAAGGAAAAAAACTTGAAAAGTCTGTGTTTATTCATCAATTTTTCTTCTCCTGAAGCTAGAAATATTTGATTTGTTTGTGCAGAGAATGGCTTTAGCTAAGGAGAGGGGAATGATGGAATATCAACAAAGTCAATGTATAGTCATGAAAAAAGCCCAAACCCTGTCTATGTATATCAGGGTCAAACACGGTTGGCAGCAAAATGTATAATAATCATCTGAGTGAATGAATGATTAGTTTGTTAAATCCTACTTTTGATATCACAATTTACTTAAAGAAGTAGTGTACAGATAAAAGTAAATTATTCTGCTTGTGCGTATATATTAAGGGTTACCCAAAAGTTCCTGGAACCTAAAGAGACAAAATAGCTTGTTTTAAGAACAAGAACCATAGCTTCAATGATGTGTCCACCATCCATACATCCATATGTATGATTTTCAGATATCAAAGGGATTCCAAACAAAGTAGTAGTAGCAGTAGTAATTGTGGTAGTAGTAGCAGGAGATGGAAAAAGAAGATGAGGATGGTTCACTTAAAATCTGACCATTAAAAAAAACTAATTAGTTTGAATTGAAATAAGTGTACAATATTTATCGATAATTTGTTCTGGAATCTTACTGTATGGTTATTTTATTTGATAAGTGTACTTTAAATGAGTATATATAACATTTTTAGCTATCAAGTTACCTGAATATTGACAAGTTTAGCAGATTTTAGCCATTTTTGCCAACAGTTTTTGCTATTAATAACAAATAATACTTGGCAAGACTGAAAAAAAAACAAATATTTGATATGCTATCTTTTGGTCTAAATAAACATTATTTTAATGACATCACACTTTTTTATGACATTACACTTCATATGACATAATAGTAGCTGGTAAATAGAATACAAAACCCTCTCTTTCCTCTTTCTGTTGTTTAATGTAACTGGAACCGATCGACTGTTCAAAAGTATCTTAGAGAGATGCGTGAACATATCTTATGAAATATTGATAGGAAATGAGATTTTTTTTATTTCTTGGTGAAGTGATTTTGAGAGGTGCTACAAATATCTATGGGGACATGGGAAATGCTAGAAAACTTGACAGATTAATAGTTCTATACATTAACTATATAGGTTCCTCAGTAAAATCTAAAATAGAACTGATTAGATATCATTTCCCCACTGATTTCTTCATAAATAATCATTATTCAGAGATAATGTTGGAGATGTAATTCATTTCCATTTCAATAAAGAGTGAAGTCCTAAAGTTAGTTACTTCAGTCCTGCATTGTCATCGACAGAAAAAGATGCCCCTCCAAGTTTTCATGATGTCGTCTATCAGTCTCTTTGATATCATTTTCTCTTGGATTTTCATGCCTTGTAGGCATATTACATCTAGTTGGTATTTTTGTTTGGTAAGTCCTGGTTTATTCTTTTTTCCCATATTTAAACATGGTTAGTTGGAGTCTGATGTCTTTATTGGTCTGGTGTCCTTGTCTTTGCTTAACTGGTTTTCAGACTCCTGATAACTCATTAGAGTGATAGTTGATTACAAGCTGATTATTTGATGGCCAATAAAGAAGACACCATTTTGCCCCAACCATTCGAAAAGAAGTGAGAAAAATCTTTTTTTACGATTCAACCTTTTTTTGAAAACTTTTGCCTCTCTTTCCTCTTGATTTCCCAATGTTTTGAGGTTGATATTGATCGCCTTTCAGATTATTGTTTTTCCGCAAGAAGAAAAATTATCTCGATGATAACTGATCGATTCTCTAATCAGACTTGTCTATCCCTTCCTTGGAAGAATATTACGTCTTGTTAGTATTTTTGTATGTCTTTGACTTGTTTTTTGTCTGTACTTTGTTGTTATTGATGCCTTTCATTCTGCTTATTCCTGCTTAATCTGATTACTTTTCAGCTTCTCAAAAACTTATTAGACTCATAATTAGATAGTTATTCACTGGCAATCAAGTTGTAAAGTATACCTCTTGCATCTGTAGAACTGAATTTCTGTTCTAGAATGTTGTCATTCGGTTTGAACAGAAAAAAAATTACCATGTATTCCAGACTATAAGATGAATGGTTTACAGGGATATCTAGAGGGCTACCACTCACTGCAACTTTTCCAAGCCCTATAACAGTCAATATTAAGCTTTGGTGAATGGTCTCTTAATCATAATACCAGTGCACTAGATACTGTGTCATAATTGAATGTTTTTTCTTTAATCAAATGACCATCCTATATACAGGCATATGTGGTTGTGCCTCAGTTTAAATAGAAAGAATAACTAATTTGTCCAGCAAGATATTTACAAATTTTAAATTGATTTCTGTTGTGCATCAAACTTGTTTTGTTCAATTTACTTTATTTTAAAGAAAAATATCATTTTGAGTTGCTTTGTTTTGATTTTGTTTCTAGAAAAACACTTGAAACTCCAGGAGAATATCAAGCTTTTTCGGAGGTATTATGGTGGCATTGGTCTCACTGACTTACATCATGTTGCAAGTACAGATTTATTCAACATAAAAGAAGCCAAGAAAATCATCTCTTATTTCTGTACCACGTAAGTATTCTGGAATGAAATTCTCCAGGCTTATACATCATTAAGTCATCTTTAGAGGCTATGTGTTTTCCTCACTTGCTGGTGTTAGATGTAATTCTTAAGTCAAGTTCTAGGCTCAACTTTTTGCTTAGAATCTGAATTTTCATTCATGCTAGATCAGACCAGAATGGTAACAGACAAACTGCATCTTGGACAAGTGTGTCCTGGTCCAATGTGTCCTGTTTATTATTATTAAACAAAGTTTGGATTTATGAATTGAATTTTTAAGTCAATAAATGCATGCCCCGATCTGTTTTTTTTTATTAATCAAAAATATCTTCAATAAAAAAAAAATTCATGAATATGTAAAATTATTTGAAATATACTTATATTGGAATCAAAGTATTATGACATTTAAGAAAATCCCTTTGGATGTGTTTCAGTAGCAGCTTCATCAGAAATCATGTTAGTTCACCTTCTTTATTCATGCTGTTCATGACAAAACATATATTATTTAGGTTCTGTCATCTTTCCTTTTTCTGCTGTGGCACTCACAATACCATGTCTTGCATAAATCCTTTTATTGAAATAATTCTGTTTTGTATTCTTTCCATTGTTTTTACTCATTTTCCATGTATACGTTTGCGTCTCAGAATATGTGTATCTCATCTCGGATTCAATTATTTATTCTTGTATGTTTGTGTCCTGAACATTTTTATACCAATATATGCTTTATTTGGATTTAGAATCTGACAATGCCGAAGCGTTATGACACTTACGAAAATTTACTTTACATGTTTCACCTAAGCCGCTTTATCAGAAATGATATTGAAAAACAAAATTTAAGAAAAATTGCATATAATGATAATATCTGCCAAGTCCATTATGGTATGAATGTTGGATGTGAGCTGAAGTTATTGATATTGAAATATTCTGGACACAAACATATAAAAATAAATAATTGTATCTCATATGATACATATTAGGACAAAAATATCCTGAGTGCAAAAAGACCATTTGCAAATGTCCAGGGACACCAATGACTGGAATGCATTTGACCAGAACACAGTTGTTCATGAGACAAATTCCCTAGAATCAATAAAACCATTGCAGAAATATTCCTCTTTGTATCTTGGTATATGAATTTCTTTCTTTGAAATAAGCCTTTTAAATAAAGGTCCATTTTCTGAGTTGGCTTATAAGGAACAGTCGACCAAAACTGTGTGCATAGGTTTCTGCAGTTTTCAAGTTGGTTTGGCTGGCTATGTATGTACATATCATATGTACAGGGTGTACCGATGGGGCTAAAGGGCTGAGAATTTGATCATTTACTCCTTATTGTGTCTAGAAAAAATTTTTTTTTTTCTGTTTTGTTGAAAATTCCCCCCTAAATAGGTTTTTAGTGGGTCATTCAATTTTTAATGTATGCTTATGCTAAATTGGTCCCTTAGTTTGTGTCCGCAGATGCATGCTTTTATTTTTTAAATATCGACTTTTTTTTAGATATCACTGCTCAACAAAAAGTGAGAGAAGTAACTTATTTATTGATCACCCCATTTTCTAATTTTTAAATTGATCATCCCAAACAAGGCTTGCTGTTGAAAGACATTGGTTGCATGACAGTTTCTACTGAGTGACTAACCAGGCCTATTATTGATGTGTTTCACTGCTATATCAGATAGATGTGATGACTTCCTCTCAGTTGACTCAGCAGGTGATAGCTAATACTATTAGCAGAGACACACTTGTTTGGTGATCCAGATTGGACAACGATGACTGCTATCAATATTCTTATTCTAGTGTCAATGTGAAAAGGCCACCTTTATAGAATGTGATAACCCGAGGTAGGATTCTTTTGTTTCATAGAATTTTCAATGAGTTTCTCTATGAGGTAAAAAACATGAAGTAGTCAGATATTGAATATTTGATTTGATGAATGTAGAATACTTGGCAATTTTTATCTACTTGATAATATATGATTTGATAGAGAGCTTACCATACTGTGATGATTAGCTAACACATCTCCCTCAATACTTCGTTAACAGAATAAGCTAAGCTAAGAAAATACTTAACTTCCTTCTATAGTGCAGTGGTTAGTGAACTCATCATGCTGACCCTTTCACTAATCTAGTGAGTTCAATCCTCACTGAGTTACCTACTATTTTTGTCTTGTGCCAGTCTAAGCTAAGCTTACTAAATGACTGAGTTCTAATGGTGCAAGAGTGGAAAAAAATTAAAAAATGTTATCAGTACAGACGTGAAGCTGTCTGGGAAAATTAAAAGAGTAAAATACTTTGGAATTTTGAGATCCAGACCAGCCATACCATCCAAGCGAAAAGGATACATTTGATAGTTATAAACAGAGAGAAGAAGACCTGCCAAATTATAGATGTGGCTGTACCAGTAGACCAAAGGAAGTAAGGAACTTGAAAGTTAGGCTTGTGCAGATAATAATAGGTGCTTTGAGAACCGTGCCAAACTATCTCAAATTAAATTTTTTAATTCTTTTTTAATTGTATGATTTGATGAGATACTTTTTGCACCACCTGAAGGATGATGAAGTTTAGAAATAAAAACAATTGGTGTTCTAAGGGAATTATGAATCACCACTGACTACTTATGCTGTGTTTGGGGGTAAACGTTAGAAAACAGGATGATCAATAATTGAGATACTGCACTTGCCTTTTGCTGGGCTGTGATCATTAAAACAAGTCTGAATTTCCAAAAAATAAGCAGGTACAATCTAGAAACCACTTTAGCATAAACTTACATTGCGTATGCTGCATTTAAGGTGATCAATTAAAATGTTGGAAAAACGGGTGATCAAAGAATAATTTACTGCATGCACTTTTTGTTGGGTTGTGATCATTAAAAAATGTTTGGATTTTCAAAAAATAAGAGTGCACAAACTAGTAACCAATTTAGCATGAATTTAAATTGCATAGTAACCCCCCCCCCCAGAAACGTACTTTGGAGGGGAATTTTCTAAAACAAAAAAAACAACATTTTCCCGACTCATTGAGAGGATTGTGTGCGTGTGTGTATGTGTGTGTGTGTGTGTGTGTGTGTGTGTGTGTGTGTGTGTGTACGTGTGTGTGTATGTGTGTGTGCATATGTGTGTGTCTGTGTGTGTATGTGTGTGTATGTGTGTGGGCGTGCAAAATTTCAAGTTATTATGAACTCTAGAGGCTGTGCAAAGTCCAGGTAGATAGATAGATAGATCAATATAAACCCATCAAAAGTGATTAGACTGGTCTGTTGCGGGTAGCTGTGATTGGCAGATATGTGACCTTACAAAAGAAAAATCATTCAATCTCAAAAAATCTTCTAGTATACCACATTTAAAAATTGCACTTTCAAACCTTTAGCAGTTTGTATTTCAAAATATACAACTGAAGCAGTAAAACAATTTTTAGACATTGAGCTCATTATTTTCACATGATTCATTAAAGACAATAGTCCAACTCATCTAAATTGTTATTAAGCTTGGTCAGTACAATTGCTCCTATTTAGTAAAGAAAAAAACAAACTTATATATCAAAATAGTTTGGGTGATGATATAACGTTATACCAACAGAAGTCTTAATTGAATTCTGATGAAACAAGTCGAGCATTTTTGCTGAGTATCTCACAAGTACAAATAGAAATATTAAAAACCATCAACCAAAACTGTCACCAAAACTCTAAACATTGTTTTTTTCAGTTTTTAAGTTTGTCTGGCTGGCTATGTAAGTATGTATGTAACATATGTACGGGTGGCATCAATGGAGCTGGAGGGCTGAAAATTCAAACATTTACTCATTATGTCTGGAAAAAACATTTTTTTCGTTCCTTGAAAATTCCCCTTCCCCAATAAGTTTTAATGGGGGTGGTTTAATTTGCAATGTAAGATTATAGTAAATTAGTCCCCTAGTTTGAGACAGGCAGCATTCATACTTGTATTTTTGAAAACTCTGATTTTTTGGCGATCACTGCCCGACAAATGGTGAGAGAAATAACTTATTCATTAATCATCCCTTTTTTCAATTTTTTAATTCACCACCCCTAACATGGCATGCAGCCAAAAGACATTGGTCATTTGAAGCTTTCTATTCAGTGACTAACCAGACCTGTTATTTAGAAAATTCAAGTTGATTTTCAAGTCAGTTATTTGTAAAAAGTCTAAGACAAAAACAGTGATGATAATAGATGATTTAATATGTCCAATTATAAAAGTATGAAATTCATAACGAACCCAAAACCATTTTACAAATTATGTATCAAACTTACTTTCAAACAATTTCTGTATGTTTACAACGTTCCCTAATAAAAATGTAATTTCTTTATTGACATAATAATTAGAAAGTTTTCATGTGACAATGTTTACAAAGGTATACATGTACGTGTGTGACTACATACATGTACATATTTGTGTGAGTTAATATATATGTGTGTATTTTAGATACATTATTCTTATTTGAAACTCTTTTTGAATAGGCATTTTATTTCTTACTCAGTGAGTATGCCATTTGGCCTTGGCAGTGTAAATAGAAGAAACAATCAATGAAATGGGCTGCTACGGGAATCGAATCTAGATCCAAGAGGAGGCCGTCTTGATGCAATGCCACTCTTACCACTGAGCTGAATAGCTAGCTGGTAAAATGGAAGCATGAATATCCGCTTTATATCCAATCTTGTAGTGTTTATCTACTGTCTTGATTTGCTCTGGACAATTATATTGAATGGATGTATATTCCTTTGATTCCTGCCAAGGCCCATTTCTTCAGTTGTTTATTCTATTTACACTGTCTAGGCCTACTGGTATATTCACTATGTAAAGAATGGGATATCACTGGAGAATTTAGATGTTGATAATGAATCTGCCTGAAAAAAGTCAAGAAGACTCTTTTCAGAAAATTACAAAAAAATGAAAAATTTGAATGGGTTTAGTGGAGTACTGATGCCAATTTTCAAGTCGGTTGATTAATTGGTCAATTTATATCTACTTGCAATTATTTGTGTTTTTTCATTCATAGAATTCTTTTATTTGGATATCTAAAATAAGATTTGATTGCGCCTTTTCTTTGCAAGAAAGAGGGGTTGTCCAAACCCCATGGGCCCTTGGCCCCAGGATCCACACACTATGTGATTATTCATTTCATTGATTCAGTTTGCTTTTATCTTAATTTTCTAGGTGTATTTTCTAATTAAGTTGCCATAGTTTTTAATATACTTGACAATGTATTTTTAATTTGCTAGGGTTACTTTTGAATTCGGTCGTTGCATTTTGAGATTTTGTTTGCTAGCTTCACATTTTAATTTACTTGGGGAACAGGTAGAAAAAAATGGTTTCCTATTGAAGCTCATTAATTCTTAATTCAAAACCTTCTTGCAAGTGATATTTTTATGAACTTGAAATCAAAATGAAAAAGAATACAGAACTACAGGCATTGATAATTCAATAATGGTAAAGTAATCTATTTGTAGATGAGAAACGGTGATCTGAAAATATATTTTTATTTACACTCACAGAGAGCTTTCATTAAAATTATAATTCCAACTCAAAAACAAAAAAAGCAAAGCCACACACAGACACACATACAAACACACGCATGTGAATCTATAGAATTGGCACCAAATGAGGATCAGGCTTGCCAACTATTACTCTCTGGTGAGGTAAGTAGATATTCACTTAGATACAGCTGTAGTAAAATACGCAGGTGTATATCAATACTTTCAAATGTAAATTACGTTTGCCTCTATGGGAATTAGTGATGCACTTGTTTGTGGACATTCAAATATTGGCTGGTAGTTTTGGCTGGATTTACTTGTGGGATTGGTTGGTCAATCATAGGGTTCCTTACACAGTAGTATGGTCTGCTAAGAAATAGCTCTCTTCTCTCTTTGGTTCAATCCTCAAACTGAGATGCACTGGAGGGGAGATTTGAATTGTAACAGCAGTCAGAGGAAGTCACAGATACTGTGCAGACATCTCATCTTGCTGGTGTGAGTTAAGGATGGACAATCTATCAGCTTAGTTGGGATGGGAGTGACCAACTATGAACAATATCAGGGGTTAAAATACACAATACTTCTCATCCAATTTTGTTGTGAAATTTATCTATTTGACATCTCTGTTGTCCTGTCAGATTTGAACATTTCCTCCTCAAATCTTTTTCTTTTTCTTTATTTCTTCGAAGGCTGTTCATGTGACAAGCTTTTGAAATCACTACAGCTTTTCCTTGATTTTTTTTGAGCCACATTAAATACTTTTGCACGCAGTTATACTGCACAACCTAGCCTAGCACAAGGCCACAAGTATGGAGTGCCCAGTGAGGATTGAACATACTATAGTAGCAACAGTCTCATTGTAACAAATCCTAACTGTAAGTGAGGATAAAATGTTCCCTCACTCAATGAATGTAAACAAGAATTTTTTTGCTAGTTCATATTTAACTTT
This sequence comes from Thysanoteuthis rhombus, assembly GCA_963457665.1. NCBI lineage: Eukaryota > Metazoa > Mollusca > Cephalopoda > Oegopsida > Thysanoteuthidae > Thysanoteuthis > Thysanoteuthis major. The sequence continues at coordinate 11,975,779 of OY735203.1, forward strand.
TAGTACTTGGTAAATTCTTGCAAAAAACATTTTTACTTATTACTTGATGCTCTTTTGTTTGGTGGAAACATATTTGAACTCGAAAGCATTAAGAGAGTATAATCCCATTGTTACTAAAAATTGAATGAAAATCAGTTCAGTGATAGTTAAGGTGTAGGGAGTGTGACAGTGAAATAAATTGATAGATTCCACCCAAAATTTTATCACTTATTCCTTAGCCTAAGGCCTACCCTCTTACAAAATGCCATTGAAATTCTTTGATAACTCTTGGAGATAGTAGGCAAACATAAGTGAATATATAAATTCATGAAAAAAATGAAAAAGTATCTTTCAAACAAAAGAAAAATTCCTGGATCTGCCCCCAAATCTAATCATTTTTCTGTTTATTGTGCACCCTTTCCTATGATAAATCCTATTACCTTTTAGCATTGTCAAAAGCATGTTTTTGTCTGCTTCTGGTGATTAAGGGTGGAACTGATAGTCTGGGTATACAACCCAGTCTAGAATCTGGATTAGTTTCAGTATTACAATTTGGTTTATAGCATGGCTCCACATATTTTTGTTGGAACATGAAGTAATCAGAATTTTGTGACTTGGGGAATGAAATGTTCAAAGCATTACACACATCCTAAATTGCCATTGTGTCAAATTCCATTCTTCTGAGTAACTTATGGAAGACTCTTTCCACTGAAATGTATGTTGTATTCTCAGGATCCAGTGCATGTCCTTCTACTGGGTTCAGTCCTTATGGCCTGTTTATAGTTTGGGTGTTGTGTTTGATGATCTGTAAGAAAAGCTTATTATAGACAGTATCTTGACTGTGAGGAAAGTTTAATAATTCTAGACCTCAGGTGTAAGTGGCAAAAATCTTTTTGCATAAAACAGGATTTGAAAAATGCAATTGAAACCAGCAGATTTCACTTATTAAGGGATTAGCTACTGCAATTATTAGACAATTTCTTTTCATATCTCCCATTGTTAGAAATATCTGTTATATTCTCAGATCTTGTCGCAGAATACCCTTTGGCTTGGTTTGAATGATCTAGCTTTGAAGACATTGAATGTGAGGAATGTTTTTCATGTTTGTTTTTTTTAGTTTGTTTTCTGCTCTGATATTGGGTTGAGTTTTGCTGTTATTTTTCATTTTGAATAATGTGTTTGTCGTAATGCTTTCTGTTCCATTAGCATATTTTGTTTTTGTGAATGTACATTAGATGCATTACATGGGTGTTGTAAAGAAGTGAAATTGATGGGAGTTATGAAATTGACTTTTCCTCTGCCTTTTTAAGATTGTTAACAGTTATACCTGCAACCAGTTCTACAGTGTTAGAGGGATTTTAGTAGGCTTTCTGATCAAATTTTAGTAATCATTAGTAATTATCTACACCTTTTTTTTATTATACAATTTCATGTCTTGTATAATCTAGTAAATTGATGAATGCTTCTTTGTTTAAATCTGGAGCTCTTGTTAACAAGCTGTAATATAGGCTCCACAAATGTATCAGATCCTTCATACATCTGCTGTCTACCAATGAATATCCAACAACCTCTCCATTGTAAGAGCTGAACTAGGTTGTATGAGAATCTGGGTTTGTGTATGTGATTGATTGTATTGATGTTGTTTAACCAATGAATATATAGGGATCCAGTTTTTATCAAGATACTGAATATTTGTTGTCCTTTATAATGACAAAGCTTTATCAAAATATAATCAGGTAAATCATAGTTTGATCCAAGCACAACACGCACCACCCTGCCTTCAGCTCCATTGATCAGCCTTGCTTCAACACATATAACATGGCTGCCAATTGTGATATAAACTGTTGATTTCAGTCCTGGAAAATTGTCTGCTCCAGCCTCTGCTTTTTCATCATCTCCAGATTCAATTGCATCCAAATGAAAAATTTTGCTTACTTTTACTTTTGTTGTAGACAATAATTTTCTTTGCATTCCATCTTCTGAATTTGAAAGGTTTATGGTTGTCAGTGTCAACCATTTACCAGCAGAAAAGAGACAGGGAGGTAAAGGGTGTGATGTACTCAATTATGCATTTTATAGACCTAAGTCTGTTGCTTTTCAACAATTTTACATTTGACTGTAATATGATATGATAATTGATCAACAAATAGTTCTGCCAGTTTTCTGTTTTTATTAAATCATATATTTCCAAGTTTTAAAACTCACTTGGCAAATTTATCAGACATTCGCCTTTTCTTATGATTTGGTGGAGAATGCCTAATATACCTCCCACCCATCACTCAAGACAAATACTTAGTAGTATACTTGAAGGAAAATGTAGTTGTCTTTTTTATTAAAAAAAAACATACATCAATAAATGAATTTAAAAACGTTTTCCTGATGAAAAAAAATTCAACCATCCACCATTTGGAACAGAAGAACTCTTCAACAAAATAAGAATCCTCTTTTTAAAATCAAATACTTTGGAAAAAAAATCTCTTTATTTTTCCTGGGCATTGATTAAATTGTTTGAATAAATTAACTTGTTTGTTGACTTGATTGTTTGATCAATTATTTTCTTTGAGTGTTCTCACTCTCAAAGAAAAAGGTATTCTTTTTTTCAACAAGTAATTTTGCTCTTTCATCTGACATGCACCATAGACAATTTTCTGAAAATGAAACAACTTCAACTAATTGCCACTGCATTTGGCCAAAATTGAGTTATAAAAATTCAAAATTTTTGGCTGAAGTTACTTAGGTTATATTTCTAGCCTTTGCAAGTGGTCCCATAATTTCCCCCCAAAACTATAATTTCTCAAAAGCTAAATTTCTCTCCAATGTTACCCAAAACACAAGCATTAGGCTACACTACCTCTGCTTTTTTTAGTGATAGTGATAATTCCTTTTTCCTTTTACATTACTGCATTGATTTTGAAAAGGTTTCTATAAAGTTTTTCATATTCATATTAGTTATATAATGCAGAACTAACTGGATCATTTCTTTTCGCTGTCTTAATGACAGCTGATGTTTGATTTACAATGCAAATATACTTTTAGACTGGATTAATTTTGTGTCTGTAGCCGTAATTTACAATGTACATAGAATGCTAGAACAAACTGGAGAACTTATTTTCGTCTGTTGATTAATTAATGGCAGACATAGCCATATTTATTTGATGCCAAAATGTTCGCCTTTTAATGAATTTTGTTTTAATGTTTTGCTTTTGAATAAAAAAAACAACTAATTTTTTGGCAACATTGCCAATTTAAATGTTTTATACCTAAATTTAGATATTCTTGTGTTTAGATATAAGAAATCATTTTTATATGTTAGGTGTCAGTTAAGTTTAATGAGGTCTTGATCCTTTGAGACTTTTTGGCAAAATCTAGATAATTTGGTGGATTTTTTCAGCTTAGATTCTGGATTATATTTTTATGTATTGTTCTGGAAGATGTAGATATTTTTGCATCATACTGCGAGAAACTGCACCATAGAAAATATACTGTGCAACAAAAACTAAACAAAAAAAGTTTTGCAAAGCATAATTGCATCATAATAATTATACATGTTATTAATCTATCTTTATAGACAATATAAACCTAGTTTATATACAGATTGAACACTCATGAATCGCTTAGTTGAACTGTTATTTAGACATTCATTTTTTTTCAGTTCATCAGCCTTTTAGCATTCATTATTGGACATGCACCTTCTCCAAGATTTGCCTGACCTCTCTATTGTGGGTGTTGCGAAGCCAATCCTTTCTGAATTAGTTTAGTTCATCACACCATCTCATATTTTGGCGGCTGCGTTTTTGCATGTGATTTCTTGGGATACATGTGTGTCGCAGTGTCCATCAGTTGTCTGTCATTCTTGCAACATGGTCAGCTCATTGCCATTTGAGTTTTCTAATGGTTTTCTGTGATTTCTTTGACCCCTGATTTCCCCCTAATATACTCTGCTGTCTTGTGATCTCTTCATGCAAGGTCGAGCATGATTCTCTCCTGTGCACATTGCATGGTTCTCAGCTTGAGGGGTCAGTCTTTTGGAAAGGTTCCTTATTTCAGTTCCATAGGTGACTATCGGGAGGATGCATTGGTTGTAGACCCTTCTTTGAGCTGTAAACATATTTGTTCATCTTATTTTTAGTGGATGGTGAATTATAAATCATTATTCATGAATTTTCCATTTTTATAGCAACTTTTCTTAAACGAGATAAATTTTTAAAAAAGTAATAAAAATATTAAAATAAATTTAAATACTAGCATAAGAAAGAAAAAAATTCTTAATAATCATTTTCTTGTAGTTTTATGAAATCTATGTTTTCTATTAATTAACTGTGCATTTGTTTTTACTAGCATTTATTTTAATGATCTTTTAAAAAGTATTACTATGATTAAATGCATTCTGTGAAAGTTTTATTAGAACTTTGAGAAAATAACATAAAGTTAGTCAGAAAAAAACAAAAAATTACTTACTCGCAGAGGGCTTCTAAGCAGATTAAGGCTGTTAATACATTTTTGACCATATCAATTCTGCCATAATCGACTGATCAGTCAACTGAAAAAATGAAGACAAGTTTTAAAATTTAAAAGTTTAACCTGATTTACTGTGTTCATTTAATTATTTTTTACTATTTAGGAATGGTAGAGTGTTCGCTTAATGTTTATGGTACAAGAATTATGGGTTTTGAGAACCAAAAGGGTTTGTGAAGGTGATGGCAGAAATCATTTTCAGATTTTTGTATTTGTGGCCTCCTGGTGCCAACAATTCCCATGAAAATCAAAGGATAACTGTACATATCTCTGCACTCACACATCTGCAAACACACTGGTTTAGTACTATAATCCTGTACGCATACCATAAGCTAAAAATTTCTCAAAGTGTTCTATTTATTAAGATAAACCTAAAATTAACAACATAATTGATTAAAACTTGATCATTAAGTGTCTCTCCACCTTTAATAATATGGCATCAGTTCTATTTACAAACAAATATTGATGTCTTACTCAGAAACAATTTGCATTTTAACAAAGGGTAGAAAATGAATATAAAATATCAGAATATCACTCCAAAGTAGCTTGGTTATCAATTAGTTAAAAATATCAACAGTTCTTCATTGTTCCCCAGGAAGTTCATTAACATACTGTGTAACAGACAAGAGTGAAGATATGGAAGTGTTACAAAAATACTATGCATTTGCATGAGCATTTATTGGTTCAATAAAAAAGGATTAGAAGCTACAGTTTTAAAATTGAAATTAGAAGCCATAACTGTCACTTGTGGAAATTGGAACTTCTAAAACATTCATAAGATAAATGATGTTTTTTTAGTTTCAGATACTTAAAACTCTGACCGATATTTTCAAAGATGGACATTTTTAGATCATTCAAATGTTCATTAAATACAAATAGTTTTTGCTTTGTTGAATGAAATTTCGATTTAGGTATAACTTCAACATTTTTCAGGTTATGGATCAGATAAAATGGTTGACAGTTGGCGATATTGTAAGAAGTAATTTATTTTTACAATGTCTTTATGTTTTGGGAGAGCATAAAAAATCAATGAAAAGTGATTTTTAAATAACATGTTTCAGATCAATGTAAAAACAAGACAATGAGAAAATGAATTTTCATCAAAATTTTTCTCTCAGTTTGTTTTGTGCGAAGTGGAAAAATAATTATTATCAGAAACTATTATCTTCGTTATTACCTATTTTTTTGCTGCCTTTTCGAAAAAAAAGTGATTTTGAACTTTTCCTAATGTATTCTTCTGCTTCGATTTTGCAGGCTTTTTCAACATTATGCTCTCTACGAATTTGTTTTTACTTACACACCGGCAGAGGAAATTATTGGGACACAAGTAAGTTGCAGTTAAATATATAAGTATAATTTTATACTCATGCTACTACAAAAAGTAACAGCTGTGCCGCTAAAAAAGCTTTCCTCAGATGATGGATAATTTGAATTCAGCAACTGGAGAAATGAAAAGCCGAAAGGTAGAGGATAAAAGCAACAGAGAAGATGAAGAATGTCAGTTGATAAATGTGTAATAATGAAAATATTTCAGCTTTCATTCTTAATAATACTCCAAAAGGTAGTCACTAATAAGATGAGACATAGGGAGTAAAGATTTGGCACACATTTGTGATAGTATCTTGCTTTCTCTTTCATACTTTTGTTATTTGTCTATGTTCAAAAGTTTTTATTCTGTTCTTGTTTTTTTACTGTGTTATTATCATATTTATTTTCAAAGCTTTTCACTGTTTTAGCTTCTATCATTCCTAGATCTTGATCCATTAATTTGTTTGAATTGTTGACAACTCTTTGTGGGAAGAATCCACCTCTAAAATCTTTTCCATGTTCTTATACTTATTTTGAATATTTTTTTAGCAGGAATGTTGTCAATGCCTTTTATTATTTTAGATGTTTGTATCTTGTCTTGTCTTCTTCTCCTTTCTTCTAATGTTGTTAGTTTTCATTTTCCAAGTCTTTCTTCATACGGGAGGCTTCTTAGTTCTGGAACAATTTTTGTTGCCTTTTTCTGGATGTTTTCCAATTCTTTCATATTGTTTTTGCAATATGGAGACCATACTTGCTCTGTATGTTGTGTATAGTAATTTAAATGCTTTATATCAAGGAAAATCAGATCTGCTTCTTCTTATTCCAGTTATTTTTGTAGCTTTTCAAGTAATTTTTGATACATGGTTCCAGGTTAGGAGTTTTGGTGTTATATTTATGCCTAGATCTTTTCCGTGTTCTGTAGTGTGTAGAATATATTGGACGGGGACAAGGGCAGAAAAACCACTGATGTAAACTCAGCCTGATCTGACAACAGATTTGGTTGCCCAATTGACCTATCCGTGAAAGACAACAATGAAATTTCAAACTAGAACATACCTGTCAAAAAAGCAGGTTATGTATGGATTGGTGATATGGGGCCTAAAAGCAATTTTATTAGGTATTTCAAGTATCCTGATTTTCAGTTTTTCAAGTCTAGACTCAACTGAAGCTGTTTCAAGACATAATCAGACATAAAGTCTCAAGAGTTTGTATGACATAATCTTCACTATTATGTCATAATAGGTGGGTAAATTAACTGTGCATGAGCACAAACAGGCAAAAAATAAGCACATATGCTTAATATATGCGTATGTTATCATATTTTGATTCAATAGTCAAAGAGTGGATCAGCTAAAAATCATAGAAATAAAAGGCTACAAAATTGGTGAAGAAAACTTGTACAATCATGGAAGTGATTCATCTAAGAATCTCAAAACAACTCAGTCCAGCAGTTGCTTTCTGGATACAATATTCTCATAGCTTTATTCTCTGTTATTGTATTGTATTTGGAGATTAGTCTTTTGGTTAAGTTTCATGTTTCAGCTCCATAGGTGATTATCAGGAGGATACATTGGTTGTATACACTTTATTTTAGAACTAAGGTTGTAGACACTTTATTTTAGAACTAGTGGGATGTTCTTGTTCTTGAAGGTTAAGCTTGCTCTGCACAAGGCTTGCCATCCTAGAGTAATTTTTTATTCAATTTCTCTGCCTTTTGACGATTCTATGGAGATTCATTGTTCTAGAAAGATGTAGTGGTTTACTTTCTACAGTTTTGCATTTTTAATTTTGATTGTTTTGTTTTTGTTTCCAACATGTTTGTTGTACATGAACTTTGGTTGGCTGAAGTTCATGTTAAGACCGACTTTCATGCTTTCTTCATTCAGTTCATCTAGCGTTTGTTGGAGGTTGTAGAGAACCAAAAGATTGACCCTCAAACTGAGAACTATGCAACACGCACATGAAAGGATCATGCTCAACATCATGACTCACATAATCGTCCATTGTTTGACGTAGACCCCCAGGATTTGCAAGACCTTTCTATCAAGAAGAACCGATCCTTTCTGAACTTGACTAGTTTGTCTTGCCATCTCATATTCCGTCGACCTCGGTTCTAAATTTGATCTCTAGGGATCCATGTTGTGAGTTGTAATGTCCAGCGGTTGTCTGCCATTCTTGCAACATGACCAGCCCATTGCAATTTGAGTTTGATATTGGATTCTATGATTTCTCAGATTCCTGTTTTTTTTCAATAATATATAGTGCTGTCTTGTGATTTCTCCATGTGAGGTTGAGCACGATTCATTCATATTTATCTTGCATGTTTCTCAGTTTGAAGGTCAGTCTCTAGGTTAGATTCCATGTTTCAACTCCATGGGTGACTATCTTGGGGATGCATTGGTTGTATACTCCCTCTTTTGGACTGATGGGATTTTCTTCTTGAATGTTGAGTTTGTTCTACTGAAGACTTGCCAAGTGATTTTTCATTTGATTTCTCTTCCTTTTGTGGAATTTATGGAGATTCATTATTCTAGGTAGATGTAGCATTCTAATTTCTCCTGTTTTGAGTTTTTGTAATTTGATCATTGTGTGTTTATTTCTGACATGTTTGTTGAACATGAAATTCAACAAAACAAAGGTCATGTTCAACACACAAAGATTAGCAAATATTAAAAAACATGATATTTTGATTTGTATTCTTTCAAAAAAAAAAAATTATCAAGTTTCGAAAATCTTTGTTGCTGAAAGCTTTGTAACTTTATTTGTTATTTCAGTTGAAAATTGAAACACCCAAGTCACTTGATGGAGCAAATTTTTCTCCTTTGATGGAGGCTGCATCAGATTCTATGTTGAAGAAATACCAGGATATTCCACCAAATTCAGAGGAAAGTGAAGTGGTAAGTCAAATAAAGACAGTGATACGGGAAGATAAATGTTTGCTAAAGAGACAAAAAACGATTCTGATCTTTTCAAATAATGTCTGCTTTGCAGAAGTCCTCTAAAAATGTAATTATGAAAGTATAAATTTAAAAAAAACAAACCCACCAACAAAGATAATGTCTTGCTCATGTTAGAGGCTATTATCACCAAATTATGAGCATTTCAGATATTGATTGAAAAAGTCATGCATCAACTCTCTAAATACCAATGATATGCACACACAAATTTTGTAGGATATAATTCCATTCTTTAATTATTATCGATTTCTCAACTAGTATCTCTCTCATCTTAATGTCAGTTGCTTTTTATTATAACTCTCAGACTGTCATTCTAAGGCTGCTTGTAATGCGACTCTTCTTTACTTCCAATTTGTATTGCTTATTAGTAGCCATAGAATAATGGTCCGAGGCTTGTGATAAAAAGTTACTTAAATCAAGATGAAAGAATATTGGTTGAAGATTAGTAACTTGCATGAATGAATCACTGTAGTCTGTGTGTGTACACAGTTACAGCAAGTCATGATAAACAATCCCTTTTGAATTCCACCAAATATAAAGAAAAACATTTTTCCACCATAGATTCTGTTTAGATTGATATGTTGCTGGTGTTAGACATGATTTTATGTAAATATTTAGACATGATTCTTTGAATATTCTTGTAATTGATCCATTCTTCCATTGCCAGTCATAATTCTAACACAAAATGACTTTTTAGATGTGTCCATGCATTCCTCCAAGACATCTTTCAGTCGGTCAGTCAGTTGGTCAGTTGGTTGGGCCCAGCTATGTTAAATAACAGAAATAGGAAAGAAAGAAAAGGTGTGATATTAAAAAGCATGATATCATTATAAAGTGTAGCATCTATTTCAATCAATTTTTTACCAACTGCTAATGATGTCAAAATACAATATCCAAGATCTGCCCCCAGAAATGGCCAAATAACACTGGCCAATGTTTGTTCCTGCTAATTAATCTTTCTTCACATTAACCTGAGGTAGCTGTATATTTCCCACTGTCACCAATAGTAGGTGTTTGTGTCCAGGGGGAACACAATGTTTCTACTTGGCATGTACCTCCATGTAGTCCAGCAGCAGAGAAAAACACACTGGATATCAGTCAATTACTGCTATCTCAACATGTGAAATGATCCCCCAAAATATTCTAGCTTGATCAGAAGATAGCTCTTATTTTTCAGTAGGAGCAGTAGAGTCAGGTTTAGGGGTGGGTGGCAAATTCCAAATTGCTTGTTCTTAAAGATCTTGTTTCATACTACATCACCATAGCCCTCTGTATGTCTGTTTATGAGTGCCCCAGGGTCTTCCTGGTCACATTTTGAAAACTTGCATGGGTATACCACTAGGAACTATTCAAGAACATTTTTTTGTTTTTTTCAAAAAGTGCTTTTTTGGGTCTCTATGGTCATATTGGACCAACAATGCCCAAATCTTGTGCTGATATTTTTTTTATAGATAATTTTAGATTATTATATAGATAGTTCTGGTACATGCATGGGCTATGGTGATTCATGTATGATAGCTACGGATATTTCCTTCTAATATGTTTTTTTTCCTATTCTCTTTTTGCCGGCAATAAAAATTCTTGTCATTTAACTCTGTCTCATCTTTAGACTTCAAATACTGTAGCCATGCTCTTTTTCCTGTTAATATTTTCAGAGCTTTATTGGGTCTGGCACAAGGCTGCAAGGGTTGAGTGCCTAGTTGAGATTGAACTCAATACAATAGTAATGACATGCAAGACTAGTTTGTCTTTTAATTGGGCACTTATTCAGAAAGCTTGACTTAGTCTGGTAAATGGCTACAAATTTGGGGAATCTAGTGAAGATTGAACAGAAGTAGAAGGTAATGGTGTTTGAGTTTAGACAAGAGATTGAAAAGCAGAAAAAAACTCAAAACAATATTGAAACAAAATTGAACACTGAAAACTCATGTACATTAAACAAAAGTCTTTTGTCCAAATTCTGTCAATTTTGATGATGTATAAGGATGTTTAAATAAACCTTTTGAAATGTATTGGATACTCTTTATACCCACTGTATGTAATCATTAGACTGGAAGACAGTCCAGCTGTATTTATTCAATAAATTATACATGTGATATCACATTTCATGTGAACTGTTAGTATAGATATATCTTATTAAATTTATTCTAGGTATTAACACCTATCAAAGACATACTAGAGCCTACTGATGATGAATTTGAACTCCTACAGCAACTGACAAAGACTGATGTTCAAGAAGTCTATGAAAGTGTACTTTCCGAGGTCTTGCTTGAAGTACAGGTAAATTCAAGGGTCTTTTCCACAAATAAAGCACATGAGTAATTTTCTTTTTTGATTAAATAAAAAGATGTCTGGTTTGTTACTCAATAGAAACTGTCATGTGACGAACATCTTTTGACAGCATGCTGAGGGTGATCAATGGAAACATTGAAAGAAGAGGTGATCAATAATTGTGTTACTTCTCTCACCTTTTGTAGGGCAGTAATCACTGAAAAGTCTGAATCTTCAAAAAATAAGGGGGGCACAAACTGGGAACCAATTTAGCTTGAAACTACATTGCAAAATGAAACCCACCATCAAAAACCTTTTTTGGGGAAAGTATCAAAAAAACAAGAGAAAATTTTTTGTTGATATAAGGAGTAAATATTGAAATGTTCAGCCATCTAGCTCTATTAGTTTGGCTTGTATGTATGATATATGCATAGCTATAAGATGAGATATAAGTTTTGATTGATGGTTTTTAACAAAGTAATTGATACTTTTTAGATTCACTCTCTAGAAATGAAGTCTAAAGACATCTTGGTTTCTCAAATGGTAAATATATAGCAAAATATCTGCTCCAACAAAAGACCATGAGAAAAAGTCACTAACTAAAAGTGAAATAATTCAAGACCCAGTATTAATAAGATATATATAGATAAGAGGCTTTATAGGGACAGTAGGATGCTAACCATTGGTTTAAAGGGTGGGATTGGCCCTGGGCTAGCTGGCCTCACCTCAAAAATCCTTTGCTCAGACTTGAGGTAAAATCTGCATGTAGGCCCCTCGTCTAGGGTCTTCTTGATGTGGAAATCTCTCCCAACAGTCTTTGTAAAATCAAGACATACATTCATATCTCTTTTACAATAATAATTTAAATTGGCCTTGTTCAAGGTTCAATAAAATGAATGAAAAAAAGAAATTTGTATGCAAAATATTATAAATTCATTCATAGAACAATAATGAAATATTCGGAGGCAATATGACTTGGATTGAGATGTGTTCATGTGTTTAATTTGAAGTTCTTAAGAAAGTTTGTAATAGGACTTGTCTTGTGAGTGGTGTGTGCATACATGTGTAAGTCACTTGTCTTGTTTGGTGAATGCCTGTGAGTACTTTGCATGCAAAACTGAATGCATGTATGTGTGTGTGTGTCTGAGTAATTGACCTTGCCCCTTGGGTAGCTAAGTTGTGACTGGTGAGTCTTGTCTCTTGTTTGCTTATAGACAAACAAGGTAAGCTCCAAATGTCATGATTTGGGTTTCATAATTCTTGCATCCTGATTGGCTTATAAATCATAACAGATGCTAGCTTATTTTTATAATTGAATTATTGCTGTTTTATTGATGACTTTATATTTGAAGGAAAAACCTGGGAACTGATTTTTGCATAACATCAGAATTGATGGTTGTCCTAGAATTGTTCATGATTATTTAGGGCGTATTACCTGTTGTTTCTAGGACCTGTACAGGGATTTTGGTCAGCTCGGAATTACGAAGAAAAGTTGGTCCAAGTCAGTTGAACCCAAGACTATCTCAGCTGCTGGATGTGATTTCTATCCCCCATCTGTATTAGATAAGGGCACTAGCATAAGAAAGCTATTGTTGATTATAGCAGACCCAGTGACATTATAGTGAAGAATTTTTCTTGTCATCTTTCCCTCTTGCATCAGTGTACAGCAAATCGAGAAGTGATATCATTGTGTATAAATGCACACAATGTGAAATTTCAATTCACAGGAAACCTTAAACCATCAGCAACAGAGCGGAATATGAGATGCAGCCAACCATCAATGATCATGGCCAGATAAGTAACGATGGTGCACTCAATCATGTTACAAATTATTCGGGCCATAATAAATACGAGATCCTCCCAAAAAGTTCAGGGAATTTGAAAAACTCACAAGAACTGGGTGCAGTACAGATTTTTACCAGTACTCCTTGTGAGCAAGTGAGCAAGCAGTAAGCAGAATAGACTCTTTGAAGGTAGAGAGTAGAACGTGTTAAATTATATGATTTATTTTCACAATCTTCCCCAAAACATTTAGGTAATACCATATATATATATATATATATATATATACATATATGTAAATATATATATATATCATTTGACCTTTGCATTACTGGAGACTGTTTAGCTCCCTTGTAAGAGCATTGCTACATCCAAGTGGTTATGCTATCAATGGCAGGTTCAATTCAGCAGCCCCATTTTCTTTAATTCTTCATTCTATTTACATTGTCTAAATTGAGTGATGTATACGTATATGTAACAATGGGACATCATTTTAAATAAGTTTCTATGTAATATTACGCAATGTATTATTCATTCTGGTGGATCACATATATCCATCCTTTAATACATAATAGATTTGTTGAAAGAAACAAATAGATTGAGAATAAATGAGATGAGAATTTGGATAGGAAGCAGTTATTTGGCCTTAACGTCACCGACAGTTGTTTAGCTTAATGGTAAGAGCATCGCTATGTTGAAGTGGCTACCCTATCAGTGGCAGGTTCAATTCCTACATATATATATGTATATATATATATATATATGTATATATATATATATATATATGTATATATATATAT